>CAXBUK010000018.1:177500-180000 GCA_963978885.1 Nemotelus pantherinus
CTCACTATCTCACCCTTAGACCCTCTCACCATCTCACCCTTAGACCCTCTCACTATCTCACCCTTGGACCCTCTCACTATCTCACCCTTAGACCCTCTTACTATCTCACCCTTAGACCTTCTCATCATCTCACCCTTAGACCCTCTCACTATCTCACCCTTAGACCCTCTCACTATCTCACCCTTAGACCCTCTCACTATCTCACCCTTAGAGCCTCTCACTATCTCACCCTTAGACCCTCTCGCTATCTCACCCTAAGACCCTCTCACTATCTCACCCTAAGACTCTCTCACTATCTCACCCTTAGACCCTCTCACTATCTCAACCTTAGACCCTCTCACTATCTCACCCTTAGACCCTCTCACTATCACCCTCTCACTATCTCACCCTTAGACCCTCTCACTATCTCACAATAAGACCCTCTCACTATTTCACCCTTAGACCCTCTCACTATCTCACCCTTAGACCCTCTCACTATCTCACCCTTAGACCCTCTCACTATCTCACCCTTAGACCCTCTCACTATCTCAGTCTTAGACCCTCTCACTATCTCACCCTTAGACCCTCTCGCTATCTCACCCTTAGACCTTCTCACTATCTCACCCTTAGACCGTCTCACTATCTCACCCTTAGACCCTCTCACTATCTCACCCTTAGACCCTCTCACTATCTCACCCTTAGACCCTCTAAATATCTCACCCTTAGACCCTCTCACTATCTCACCCTTAGACCCTCTCACTATCTCACCCTTAGACCCTCTCACTATCTCACCCTTAGACCCTCTCACTATCTCACCCTTAGACCCTCTCACTATCTCAGCCTTAGACCCTCTCACTATCACCCTCTCACTATCACCCTCTCACTATCTCACCCTTAGACCCTGTCACTATCTCACCCTTAGACCCCCTCACTATCTCACCCTTAGACCCTCTCACTATCTCACCCTTAGACCCTCTCACTATCTCACCCTTAGACCCTCTCACTATCTCACCCTTAGACCCTCTCACTATCTCACCCTTAGACCCTCTCACTATCTCACCCTTAGACCCTCTCACTATCTCACCCTTAGACCTTCTCACTATCTCACCCTTAGACCCTCTCACTATCTCACCCTTAGACCCTCTCACTATCACCCTCTCACTATCTCACCCTTAGACCCTCTCACTATCTCACCCTTAGACCCTCTCACTAACTCACCCTTAGACCCTCTCACTATCTCACCCTTAGACCCTCTAACTATCTCACCCTTAGACCCTCTCACTATCTCACCCTTAGACCCTCTCACTATCTCACCCTTAGACCCTCTCACTATCTCACCCTTAGACCCTCCCACTATCACCCTCTCACTATCTCACCCTTACAACCTCTCACTATCTCACCCTTAGACCCTCTAACTATCTCACCCTTAGACCCTCTCACTATCTCACCCTTAGACCCTCTCACTATCTCACCCTTAGACCCTCTCACTATCTCACCCTTAGACCCTCTCACTATCTCACCCTTAGACCCTCTTACTATCAACCTCTCACTATCTCACCCTTAGACCCTCTCACTATCTCACCCTTAGACCCTCTCACTATCTCACCCTTAGACCCTCTCACTATCTCACCCTTAGACCCTCTCACTATCTCACCCTTAGACCCTCTCACTATCACCCTCTCACTATCTCACCCTTAGACCCTCTCACAATCTCACCCTTAGACCCTCTCACTATCTCACCCTGAGACCCTCTCACTATCTCACCCTTAGACCCTCTCACCATCTCACCCTTAGACCCTCTCACTATCTCACCCTTAGACCCTCTCACTATCACCCTCTCACTATCTCACCCTTAGACCCTCTCACTATCACCCTCGCACTATCTCACCCTTAGACCCTCTCACTATCACCCTCTCACTATCTCACCCTTAGACCCTCTCACTATCTCACCCTTAGACCCTCTCACTATCTCACCCTTAGACCCTCTCACTATCACCCTCTCACTATCTCACCCTTAGACCCTCTCACTATCTCACCCTTAGACCCTCTCACTATCTCACCCTTAGACCCTCTCACTATCACCCTCTCACTATCTCACCCTTAGACCCTCTCACTATCTCACCCTAAGACCCTCTCACTATCTCACCCTTTGACCCTCTCACTATCACCCTCTCACCATCTCACCCTTAGACCCTCTCACTATCTCACCCTTAGACCCTCTCACTATCTCACCCTTAGACCCTCTCACTATCTCACCCTTAGACCCTCTCACTATCTCACCCTTAGACCCTCTCACTATCTCACCCTTAGACCCTCCCACCATCTCACCCTTAGACCCTCTCACTATCTCACCCTTAGACCCTCTCACTATCTCACCCTTAGACCCTCTCACTATCTCACCCTTAGACCCTCTCACTATCTCACCCTTAGACCCTCTCACTAACTCACCCTTAGACCCTCTCACTTTCTCACCCTTAGACCCTCTCACAATCTCACCCTTAGAGCCTCTCACCATCTCACC
>CAXBUK010000018.1:187500-373605 GCA_963978885.1 Nemotelus pantherinus
CAACCTTAGACCATCTCACTATCTCACCCTTAGACCCTCTCACTATCTCACCCTTAGACCCTCTCACCATCTCACCCTTAAACCCTCTCACTATCTCACACTTAGACCCTCTCACTATCTCACCCTTAGACCCTCTCACTATCTCACCCTTAGACGCCTCACTATCTCACCCTTAGACCCTCTCACTATCTCACCCTTAGACCCTCTCACCATCTCACCCTTAGACCGTCTCACTATCTCACCCTTAGACCCTCTCACTATCTCACCCTTAGACCCTCTCACTATCTCACCCTTAGACCCTCTCACTATCTCACCCTTAGACCCTCTCACTATTTCACCCTTAGACCCTCTCACTATCTCACCCTTAGACCCTCTCACTATCTCACCCTTAGACCCTCTCACCATCTCACCCTTAGACCCTCTCACTATCTCACCCTTAGACCCTCTCACTATCTCACCCTTAGACCCTCTCACTATCTCAACCTTAGACCCTCTCACTATCTCACCCTTAGACCCTCTCACTATCACCCTCGCACTATCTCACCCTTAGACCCTCTCACTATCACCCTCTCACTATCTCACCCTTAGACCCTCTCACTATCTCACCCTTAGAACCTCTCACTATCTCACCCTTAGACCCTCTCACTATCACCCTCTCACTATCTCACCCTTAGACCCTCTCACTATCTCACCCTTAGACCCTCTCACTATCTCAACCTTAGACCCTCGCACTATCTCACCCTTAGACCCTCTCACTATCTCACCCTTAGACCCTCTCACTATCTCACCCTTAGACCCTCTCACTATCTCACCCTTAGACCCTCTCACAATCTCACCCTTAGAGCCTCTCACTATCTCACCCTTAGACGCTCTCACTATCTCAACCTTAGAGCCTCTCACTATCTCACCCTTAGACCCTCTCACTATCTCACCCTTAGACCCTCTCACAATCTCACCCTTAGAGCCTCTCACCATCTCACCCTTAGACCCTCTCACTATCTCAAACTTAGACCCTCTCACTATCTCACCCTTAGACCCTCTCACTATCTCACCCTTAGACCCTCTCACTATCTCACCCTTAGACCCTCTCACTATCTCACCCTAAGACCCTCTCACAATGTCACCCTTAGACCCTCTCACTATCACCCTCTCACTATCTCACCCTTAGACCCTCTCGATATCACCCTCTCACTATCTCAACCTTAGACCCTCTCACTATCTCACCCTTAGACCCTCTCACTATCTCACTCTTTGACCCTCTCACTATCTCACCCTTAGACCTTCTCACTTTCTCACCCTTAGACCCTCTCACTATCTCACCCTTAGACCCTCTCACTATCTCACCCTTAGACCCTCTCACTATCTCACCCTTAGACCCTCTCAATATCTCACCCTTAGACCCTCTCACTATCTCACCCTTAGACCCTCTCACTATCTCACCCTTAGACCCTCTCTTTATCTCACCCTTAGACAATCTCACTATCTCACCCTTAGACCCTCTCACTATCTCACCCTTAGAACCTCTCACTATCACCCTCTCACTATCTCACCCTTAGACCCTCTCACTATCTAACCCTTAGACCCTCTCACTATCTCACCCTTAGACCCTCTCACTATCTCACCCTTAGGCAATCTCACTATCTCACCCTTAGACCCTCTCACTATCTAACCCTTAGACCCTCTCACTATCTCACCCTTAGACCCTCTCACTATCTCACCCTTAGACCCTCTCACTATCTCACCCTTAGACCCTCCCACCATCTCACCCTTAGACCCTCTCACTATCTCACCCTTAGACCCTCTCACCATCTCACCCTTAGACCCTCTCACTATCTCACCCTTAGACCCTCTCACTATCTCACCCTTAGACCCTCTCACTAACTCACCCTTAGACCCTCTCACTTTCTCACCCTTAGACCCTCTCACTATCTCACTCTTAGACCTTCTCACTATCTCACCCTTAGACCCTCTCACTATCTCACCCTTGGACCCTCTCACTATCTCACCCTTAGACCCACTCACTATCTCACCCTTAGACCCTCTCACTATCACCCTCTCACTATCTCACCCTTAGACCCTCTCACTATCTCACCCTTAGACCCTCTCACTAACTCACCCTTAGACCCTCTCACTATCTCACCCTTAGACCCTCTAACTATCTCACCCTTAGACCCTCTCACCATCTCACCCTTAGACCCTCTCACTATCTCAGCCTTAAACCCTCTCACTATCTCACCCTTAGACCCTCTCACTATCACCCTCTCACTATCTCACCCTTAGAACCTCTCACTATCTCACCCTTAGACCCTCTAATTATCTCACCCTTAGACCCTCTCACTATCTCACCCTTAGACCCTCTCACTATCTCACCCTTAGACCCTCTCACTATCTCACCCTTAGACCCTCTCACTATCTCACCCTTAGACCCTCTCACTATCTCACCCTTAGACCCTCTCACTATCTCACCCTTAGACCCTCTCACCATCTCACCCTTAGACCCTCTCACTATCTCACCCTTAGACCCTCTCACTATCTCACCCTTAGACCCTCTCACTATCTCAACCTTAGACCCTCTCACTATCTCACCCTTAGACCCTCTCACTATCACCCTCGCACTATCTCACCCTTAGACCCTCTCACTATCACCCTCTCACTATCTCACCCTTAGACCCTCTCACCATCTCACCCTTAGAACCTCTCACTATCTCACCCTTAGACCCTCTCACTATCACCCTCTCACTATCTCACCCTTAGACCCTCTCACTATCTCACCCTTAGACCCTCTCACTATCTCAACCTTAGACCCTCGCACTATCTCACCCTTAGACCCTCTCACTATCTCACCCTTAGACCCTCTCACTATCTCACCCTTAGACCCTCTCACTATCTCACCCTTAGACCCTCTCACAATCTCACCCTTAGAGCCTCTCACTATCTCACCCTTAGACGCTCTCACTATCTCAACCTTAGACCCTCTAATTATCTCACCCTTAGACCCTCTCACTATCTCACCCTTAGACCCTCTCACTATCTCACCCTTAGACCCTCTCACTATCTCACCCTTATACCCTCTCACTATCTCACCCTTAGACCCTCTCACTATCTCAGCCTTAAACCCTCTCACTATCTCACCCTTAGACCCTCTCACTATCACCCTCTCACTATCTCACCCTTAGAACCTCTCACTATCTCACCCTTAGACCCTCTAATTATCTCACCCTTAGACCCTCTCACTATCTCACCCTTAGACCCTCTCACTATCTCACCCTTAGACCCTCTCACTATCTCACCCTTAGACCCTCTCACTATCTCACCCTTAGACCCTCTCACTATCTCACCCTTAGACCCTCTCACTATCTCACCCTTAGACCCTCTCACCATCTCACCCTTAGACCCTCTCACTATCTCACCCTTAGACCCTCTCACTATCTCACCCTTAGACCCTCTCACTATCTCAACCTTAGACCCTCTCACTATCTCACCCTTAGACCCTCTCACTATCACCCTCGCACTATCTCACCCTTAGACCCTCTCACTATCACCCTCTCACTATCTCACCCTTAGACCCTCTCACTATCTCACCCTTAGAACCTCTCACTATCTCACCCTTAGACCCTCTCACTATCACCCTCTCACTATCTCACCCCTAGACCCTCTCACTATCTCACCCTTAGACCCTCTCACTATCTCACCCTTAGACCCTCTCACTATCTCACCCTTAGACCCTCTCACTATCTCACCCTTAGACCCTCTCACTATCTCACCCTTAGACCCTCTCACTATCTCACTCTTAGACCTTCTCACTATCTCACCCTTAGACCCTCTCACTATCTCACCCTTAGACCCTCTCACTATCTCACCCTTAGACCCACTCACTATCTCACCCTTAGACCCTCTCACTATCACCCTCTCACTATCTCACCCTTAGACCCTCTCACTATCTCACCCTTAGACCCTCTCACTAACTCACCCTTAGACCCTCTCACCATCTCACCCTTAGACCCTCTAACTATCTCACCCTTAGACCCTCTCACTATCTCACCCTTAGACCCTCTCACTATCTCAGCCTTAAACCCTCTCACTATCTCACCCTTAGACCCTCTCACTATCACCCTCTCACTATCTCACCCTTAGAACCTCTCACTATCTCACCCTTAGACCCTCTAATTATCTCACCCTTAGACCCTCTCACTATCTCACCCTTAGACCCTCTCACTATCTCACCCTTAGACCCTCTCACTAACTCACCCTTAGACCCTCTCACTATCTCACCCTTAGACCCTCTAACTATCTCACCCTTAGACCCTCTCACTATCTCACCCTTAGACCCTCTCACTATCTCAGCCTTAAACCCTCTCACTATCTCACCCTTAGACCCTCTCACTATCACCCTCTCACTATCTCACCCTTAGACCCTCTCACTATCTCACCCTTAGAACCTCTCACTATCTCACCCTTAGACCCTCTCACTATCACCGTCTCACTATCTCACCCTTAGACCCTCTCACTATCTCAGCCTTAAACCCTCTCACTATCTCACCCTTAGACCCTCTCACTATCACCCTCTCACTATCTCACCCTTAGAACCTCTCACTATCTCACCCTTAGACCCTCTAATTATCTCACCCTTAGACCCTCTCACTATCTCACCCTTAGACCCTCTCACTATCTCACCCTTAGACCCTCTCACTATCTCACCCTTAGACCCTCTCACTATCTCACCCTTAGACCCTCTCACTATCTCACCCTTAGACCCTCTCACTATCTCACCCTTAGACCCTCTCACCATCTCACCCTTAGACCCTCTCACTATCTCACCCTTAGACCCTCTCACTATCTCACCCTTAGACCCTCTCACTATCTCAACCTTAGACCCTCTCACTATCTCACCCTTAGACCCTCTCACTATCACCCTCGCACTATCTCACCCTTAGACCCTCTCACTATCACCCTCTCACTATCTCACCCTTAGACCCTCTCACTATCTCACCCTTAGAACCTCTCACTATCTCACCCTTAGACCCTCTCACTATCACCCTCTCACTATCTCACCCTTAGACCCTCTCACTATCTCACCCTTAGACCCTCTCACTATCTCACCCTTAGACCCTCTCACTATCTCACCCTTAGACCCTCTCACTATCTCACCCTTAGACCCTCTCACTATCTCACCCTTAGACCCTCTCACTATCTCACTCTTAGACCTTCTCACTATCTCACCCTTAGACCCTCTCACTATCTCACCCTTAGACCCTCTCACTATCTCACCCTTAGACCCACTCACTATCTCACCCTTAGACCCTCTCACTATCACCCTCTCACTATCTCACCCTTAGACCCTCTCACTATCTCACCCTTAGACCCTCTCACTAACTCACCCTTAGACCCTCTCACTATCTCACCCTTAGACCCTCTAACTATCTCACCCTTAGACCCTCTCACTATCTCACCCTTAGACCCTCTCACTATCTCAGCCTTAAACCCTCTCACTATCTCACCCTTAGACCCTCTCACTATCACCCTCTCACTATCTCACCCTTAGAACCTCTCACTATCTCACCCTTAGAACCTCTAATTATCTCACCCTTAGACCCTCTCACTATCTCACCCTTAGACCCTCTCACTATCTCACCCTTAGACCCTCTCACTATCTCACCCTTAGACCCTCTCACTATCTCACCCTTAGACCCTCTCACTATCTCACCCTTAGACCCTCTCACTATCTCACCCTTAGACCCTCTCACCATCTCACCCTTAGACCCTCTCACTATCTCACCCTTAGACCCTCTCACTATCTCACCCTTAGACCCTCTCACTATCTCAACCTTAGACCCTCTCACTATCTCACCCTTAGACCCTCTCACTATCACCCTCGCACTATCTCACCCTTAGACCCTCTCACTATCACCCTCTCACTATCTCACCCTTAGACCCTCTCACTATCTCACCCTTAGAACCTCTCACTATCTCACCCTTAGACCCTCTCACTATCACCCTCTCACTATCTCACCCTTAGACCCTCTCACTATCTCACCCTTAGACCCTCTCACTATCTCAACCTTAGACCCTCGCACTATCTCACCCTTAGACCCTCTCACTATCTCACCCTTAGACCCTCTCACTATCTCACCCTTAGACCCTCTCACTATCTCACCCTTAGACCCTCTCACAATCTCACCCTTAGAGCCTCTCACTATCTCACCCTTAGACGCTCTCACTATCTCAACCTTAGAGCCTCTCACTATCTCACCCTTAGACCCTCTCACTATCTCACCCTTAGACCCTCTCACAATCTCACCCTTAGAGCCTCTCACCATCTCACCCTTAGACCCTCTCACTATCTCAAACTTAGACCCTCTCACTATCTCACCCTTAGACCCTCTCACTATCTCACCCTTAGACCCTCTCACTATCTCACCCTTAGACCCTCTCACTATCTCACCCTAAGACCCTCTCACAATGTCACCCTTAGACCCTCTCACTATCACCCTCTCACTATCTCACCCTTAGACCCTCTCACTATCACCCTCTCACTATCTCAACCTTAGACCCTCTCACTATCTCACCCTTAGACCCTCTCACTATCTCACTCTTTGACCCTCTCACTATCTCACCCTTAGACCTTCTCACTATCTCACCCTTAGACCCTCTCACTATCTCACCCTTAGACCCTCTCACTATCACCCCCTCACTATCTCACCCTTAGACCCTCTCACTATCTCACCCTTAGACCCTCTCACTATCTCACCCTTAGACCCTCTCAATATCTCACCCTTAGACCCTCTCACTATCTCACCCTTAGACCCTCTCACTATCTCACCCTTAGACCCTCTCACTATCTCACCCTTAGACAATCTCACTATCTCACCCTTAGACCCTCTCACTATCTCACCCTTAGAACCTCTCACTATCACCCTCTCACTATCTCACCCTTAGACCCTCTCACTATCTAACCCTTAGACCCTCTCACTATCTCACCCTTAGACCCTCTCACTATCTCACCCTTAGACAATCTCACTATCTCACCCTTAGACCCTCTCACTATCTCACCCTTAGAACCTCTCACTATCTCACCGTTAGACCCTCTCACTATCTCACCCTTAGACCCTCTCACTATCTCACCCTTAGACCCTCTCACTATCTCACCCTTAGACCCTCTCACTATCTCACCCTTAGACCCTCTCACTATCTCACCCTTAGACCCTCTCACTATCTCACCCTTAGACCCTCTCACTATCACCCTCTCACTATCTCACCCTTAGACCATCTCACTATCTCACCCTTAGATCCTCTCACTATCTCACCCTTAGACCCTCTAACTATCTCAACCTTAGACCCTCTCACTATCTCACCCTTAGACCCTCTCACTATCTCACCCTTAGACCCTCTCACTATCTCACCCTTAGACCCTCTCACTATCTCACCCTTAGACCCTCTCACTATCACCCTCTCACTATCTCACCCTTAGAACCTCTCACTATCTCACCCTTAGACCCACTCACTATCTCACCCTTAGACCCTCTCACTATCTCACCCTTAGACCCTCTCACTATCTCACTCTTAGACCCTCTCACTATCTCACCCTTAGACCCTCTCACTATCTCACCCTTAGACCCTCTCACTATCTTACCCTTAGACCCTCTCACTATCTCACCCTTAGACCCTCTCACTATCTCACCCTTAGACCCTCTCACTATCACCCTCTCACTATCTCACCCTTAGACCCTCTCACTATCACCCTCTCACTATCTCACCCTTAGACCCTCTCACTATCTCACCCTTAGACCCTCTCACTATCTCACCCTTAGACCCTCTCACTATCACCCTCTCACTATCTCACCCTAAGACCCTCTCACTATCTCACCCTTAGACCCTCTCACTATCTCACCCTTAGACCCTCTCACTATCTCACCCTTAGACCCTCTCACCATCTCACCCTTAGACCCTCTCACTATCTCCACATTAGACCCTCTCACTATCTCACCCTTAGACCCTCTCACTATCTCACCCTTAGACCCTCTCACTATCTAACCCTTAGACCCTCTCACTATCTAACCCTTAGACCCTCTCACTATCTCACCCTTAGACCCTCTCACTATCACCCTCTCACTATCTCACCCTTAGACCCTCTCACTATCTCACCCTTAGACCCTCTTACTATCACCCTCTCACTATCTCACCCTTAGACCCTCTCACTATCTCACCCTTAGACCCTCTCACTATCTCACCCTTAGACCCTCTCACTATCTCACCCTTAGACCCTCTCACTATCTCACCCTCAGACCCACTCACTATCTCACCCTTAGACCCTCTCACTATCACCCTCTCACTATCTCACCCTTAGACCCTCTCACTATCTCACCCTTAGACCCTCTTACTATCACCCTCTCACAATCTCACCCTTAGACCCTCTCACTATCTCACCCTTAGACCCTCTCACTATCTCACCCTTAGACCCTCTCACTATCTCACCCTTAGACCCTCTCACCATCTCACCCTTAGACCCCTCACTATCTCACCCTACCCTCTCACGATCTCACCCTTAGATCCTCTCACCATCTCACCCTTAGACCCTCTCACTATCTCACCCTTAGACCCTCTCACTATCTCACCCTTAGACCTTCTCACTACCTCACCCTTAGACCCTCTCACTATCTCACCCTTAGACCCTCTCACTATCTCACCCTTAGACCCTCTCACTATCTCACCCTTAGACCCTCTCACTATCTCACCCTTAGACCCTCTCACTATCTCACCCTTAGACCCTCTCACTATCTCAACCTTAGACCCTCTCACTATCTCACCCTTAGACCCTCTCACTATCTCACCCTTAGACCCACTCACTACCTCACCCTTAGACCCTCTCACTATCTCACCCTTAGACCCTCTCACTATCTCACCCTTAGACCCTCTCACTATCTCACCCTTAGACCCTCTCACTATCACCCTCTCACTATCTCACCCTTAGACCCTCTCACTATCTCACCCTTAGACCCTCTCACTATCTCACCCTTAGACCCTCTCACTATCTCACCCTTAGACCCTCTCACCATCTCACCCTTAGTCCCTCTCACAATCTCACCCTTAGACCCTCTCACTATCTCACCCTTAGACCCTCTCACTATCTCACTCTTAGACCCTATCAATATCTCACCCTTAGACCCTCTAACTATCTCACCCTTAGACCCTCTCACCATCTCACCCTTAGACCCTCTCACTATCTCACCCTTAGACCCTCTCACTATCTCACCCTTAGACCCTCTCACTATCTCACCCTTAGACCCTCTCACTATCTCACCCTTAGAACCTCTCACCATCTTACCCTTAGACCCTCTCACTATCTCACCCTTAGACCCTCTCACTATCTCACCCTTAGACACTCTCACTATCTCACCCTTAGACCCTCTCACTATCTCACCCTTAGACCCTCTCATTATCTCACCCTTAGACCCTCTCACTATCTCACCCTTAGACCCTCTCACTATCTCACCCTTAGACCCTCTCACTATCACCCTCTCACTATCTCACCCTTAGACCCTCTCACTATCACACCCTTAGACCCACTCACTAAGTCACCCTTACACCCTCTCACTATCTCACCCTTAGACCCTCTCATTATCTCACCCTTAGACCCTCTCACTATCTCACCCTTTGACCCTCTCACTATCACCCTCTCACTATCTCAACCTTAGACCATCTCACTATCTCACCCTTAGACCCTCTCACTATCTCACCCTTAGACCCTCTCACCATCTCACCCTTAAACCCTCTCACTATCTCACACTTAGACCCTCTCACTATCTCACCCTTAGACCCTCTAACTATCTCACCCTTAGACCCTCTCACTATCTCACCCTTAGACGCCTCACTATCTCACCCTTAGACCCTCTCACTATCTCACCCTTAGACCCTCTCACCATCTCACCCTTAGACCGTCTCACTATCTCACCCTTAGACCCTCTCACTATCTCACCCTTAGACCCTCTCACTATCTCACCCTTAGACCCTCTCACTATCTCACCCTTAGACCCTCTCACTATTTCACCCTACGACCCTCTCACCATCTCACCCTCAGACCCTCTCACTATCTCACCCTTAGACCCTCTCACTATCTCACCCTTAGACCCTCTCAATATCTCACCCTTAGACCGTCTCACTATCTCACCCTTAGACCCACTCACTATCTCACCCTTAGACCCTCTCACAATCTCACCCTTAGACCCTCTCACTATCTCACCCTTAGAGCCTCTCACTATCTCACCCTTAGACCCTCTCACTATCACCCTCTCACTATCTCACCCTTAGACCCTCTCACTATCTCACCCTTAGACCCTCTCACTATCTCACCCTTAGACCCTCTCACTATCTCACCCTTAGACCCTCTCACTATCTCACCCTTAGACCCTCTCACTATCTCACCCTTAGACCCTCTCACTATCTCACCCTTAGACCCTCTCACTATCTCACCCTTAGATCCTCTCACTATCTCACCCTTAGACCCTCTCACTATCTAACCCTTAGACCCTCTCACTATCTCACCCTTAGACTTTCTCACTATCTCACCCTTAGACCCTCTCACTATCTCACCCTTAGACCTTCTCACTATCTCATCCTCGGACCCTCTCACTATCTCACCCTTAGACCTTCTCACTATCTCACCCTTAGACCCTCTCACTATCTCACCCTTAGACCCTCTCACTATCTCACCCTTAGACCCTTTCACTATCACCCTCTCACTATCTCACCCTTAGACCCTCTCACTATCACCCTCTCACTATCTCACCCTTAGACCCTCTCACTATCTCACCCTTAGACCCTCTCACTATCACCCTCTCACTATCTCACCCTTAGACCCTCTCACTATCTCACCCTTAGACCCTCTCACTATCTCACCCTTAGACCCTCTCGCTATCTCACCCTTAGACCCTCTCACTATCTCACCCTTAGACCCTCTCACTATCACCCTCTCACTATCTCACCCTTAGACCCTCTCACTATCTCACGCTAAGACCCTCTCACTATCTCACCCATAGACCCTCTCACTATCTCACCCTCAGACCCTCTCACTATCTCACCCTTAGACCCTCTCACAATCTCACCCTTAGACCCTCTCACTATCTCACCCCTAGACCCTCTCACTATCTCACCCTTAGACCCTCTCACTATCACCCTCTCACTATCTCACCCTTAGACCCTCTCTCTATCACCCTCTCACCATCTCACACTAAGACCCTCTCACTATCTCACCCTTAGACCCTCTCACTATCTCACCCTTAGACCCTCTCACTATCTCACCCTTAGACCCTCTCACCATCTCACCCTTAGACCCTCTCACTATCTCACCCTTAGACCCTCTCACTATCTCACCCTTAGACCCTCTCTCTATCACCCTCTCACTATCTCACACTTAGACCCTCTCACTGTCTCACCCTTAGACCGTCTCACTATCTCACCCTTAGACCCTCTCACTATCTCACCCTTAGACCCTCTCACCATCTCACCCTTAGACCCTCTCACTATCTCACCCTTAGACCCTCTCACTATCTCACCCTTAGACCCTCTCACTATCTCACCCTTAGACCCTCTCACTATCTCACCCTTAGACCCTCTCACTATCTCACCCTTAGACCCTCTCACTATCTCACCCTTAGACCCTCTCACTATCTCACCCTTAAATCCTCTAACTATCTCACGCTCTCACTATCTCACCCTTAGACCCTCTCACTATCTCACCCTTAGACCCTCTCACTATCTCACCCTTAGACCTTCTCACTATCTCACCCTTAGACGCTCTCACTATCTCACCCTTAGACCCTCTCACTATTTCACCCTTAGACCCTTTCACTATCTCACCCTTAGACCCTCTCACTATCTCACCCTTAGACCCTCTCACTATCTCACCCTTCGACCCTCTCACTATCTCACCCTTAGACCCTCTCACTATCTCACCCTTAGACCCTCTCACCATCTCACCCTTAGACCCTCTCAATATCTCACCCTTAGACCCTCTCACTATCTCACCCTTAGACCCTCTCACTATCTCACCCTTAGACCCTCTCACTATCTCACCCTGAGACCCTCTCACTATCACACCCTTAGACCCTCTCACTATCTCACCCTCAGACCCTCTCACTATCTCACCCTTAGAACCGCTCACCATCTCACCCTTAGACCCTCTCACTATCTCACCCTTAGACCCTCTCATTATTTCACCCTTAGAACCTCTCACTATCTCACCCTTAGACCCTCTCACTATCTCACCCTTTGACCCTCTAACTATCTCACCCTTAGACCCTCTCACTATCTCACCCTTCGACCCTCTCACTATCTCACCCTTAGACCCCCTCACTATCTCACCCTTAGACCCTCTCACTGTCTCACCCTTAGACCCTCTCACTATCTCACCCTTAGACCCTCTCACTATCTCACCCTTAGACCCTCTCAATATCTCACCCTTAGACCGTCTCACTATCTCACCCTTAGACCCACTCACTATCTCACCCTTAGACCCTCTCACTATCTCACCCCTAGACAATCTCACTATCTCACCCTTAGAGCCTCTCACTATCTCACCCTTAGACCCTCTCACTATCACCCTCTCACTATCTCACCCTTAGACCCTCTCACTATCTCACCCTTAGACCCTCTCACTATCTCACGCTTAGACCCTCTCACTATCTCACCCTTAGACCCTCTCACTATCTCACCCTTAGACCCTCTCACTATCTCACCCTTAGACCCTCTCACTATCTCACCCTTAGACCCTCTCACTATCTCACCCTTAGACCCTCTCACTATCTCACCCTTAGACCCTCTCACTATCTAACCCTTAGACCCTCTCACTATCTCACCCTTAGACCCTCTCACTATCTCACCCTTAGACCCTCTCACTATCTAACCCTTAGACCTTCTCACTATCTCACCCTTGGACCCTCTCACTATCTCACCCTTAGACCTTCTCACTATCTCACCCTTAGACCCTCTCACTATCTCACCCTTAGACCCTCTCACTATCTCACCCTTAGACCCTTTCACTATCACCCTCTCACTATCTCACCCTTAGACCCTCTCACTATCACCCTCTCACTATCTCACCCTTAGACCCTCTCACTATCTCACCCTTAGACCCTCTCACTATCACCCTCTCACTATCTCACCCTTAGACCCTCTCACTATCTCACCCTTAGACCCTCTCACTATCTCACCCTTAGACCCTCTCACTATCTCACCCTTAGACCCTCTCACTATCTCACCCTTAGACCCTTTCACTATCACCCTCTCACTATCTCACCCTTAGACCCTCTCACTATCACCCTCTCACTATCTCACCCTTAGACCCTCTCACTATCTCACCCTTAGACCCTCTCACCATCTCACCCTTAGACCCTCTCACTATCTCACCCTTAGACCCTCTCACTATCTCACCCTTAGACCCTCTCACTATCTCACCCTTAGACCCTCTCACCATCTCACCCTTAGACCCTCTCAATATCTCACCCTTAGACCCTCTCATTATCTCACCCTTAGACCCTCTCACTATCTCACCCTTAGACCCTCTCACTATCTCACCCTGAGACCCTCTCACTATCTCACTCTTAGACCCTCTCACTATCTCACCCTCAGACCCTCTCACTATCTCACCCTTAGACCCGCTCACCATCTCACCCTTAGACCCTCTCACTATCTCACCCTTAGACCCTCTCACTATCTCACCCTTAGACCCTCTCACTATCTCACCCTTAGACCCTCTCAATATCTCACCCTTAGACCCTCTCACTATCTCACCCTTAGACCCTCTCACTATCTCACCCTTAGACCCTCTCACCATCTCATCCTTAGACCCTCTCAATATCTCACCCTTAGACCCTCTCACTATCTCACTCTTAGACCCTCTCACTATCTCACCCTTAGACCCTCTCACTATCTCACCCTGAGACCCTCTCACTATCTCACCCTTAGACCCTCTCACTATCTCACCCTCAGACCCTCTCACTATCTCACCCTTAGACCCTCTCACTATCTCACCCTTAGACCCTCTCACTATCTCACCCTTAGACCTTCTCACTATCTCACCCTTAGACCCTCTCACTATCTCACCCTTAGACCCTCTCACTATTTCACCCTTAGACCCTCTCACTATCTCACCCTTAGACCCTCTCACTATCTCACCCTTAGACCCTCTCACTATCTCACCCTTAGACCCTCTCACTATCTCACCCTTAGACCCTCCCACTATCTCACCCTTAGACCCTCTCACTATCTCACCCTTAGACCCTCTCACTATCACCCTCTCACTATCTCACCCTTAGACCCTCTCTCTATCACCCTCTCACTATCTCACACTTAGACCCTCTCACTATCTCACCCTTAGACCCTCTCACTATCTCACCCTTAGACCCTCTCACAATCTCACCCTTAGACCCTCTCACTATCTCACCCTTAGACCCTCTCACTATCTCACCCATAGACTTTCTCACTATCTCACCCTTAGACCCTCTCACTATCTCACCCTTAGACCCTCTCACTATCTCACCCTTAGACCCTCTCACTATCTCACCCTTAGACCCTCTCACTATCACCCTCTCACTATCTCACCCTTAGACCCTCTCACTATCTCACCCTTAGACCCTCTCACTATCTCACCCTTAGACCCTCTCACTATCTCACCCTTAGACCCTCTCACTATCTCACACTTAGACCCTCTCACTATCTCACCCTTAGACCCTCTCACTATCTTACCCTTAGACCCTCTCACCATCTCACCCTTAGACCCTCTCACTATCTCACCCTTAGACCCTTTCAATATCTCACCCTTAGACCCTCTCACTATCTCACCCTTAGACCCTCTCACCATCTCACCCTTAGACCCTCTCACTATCTCACCCTTGGACCCTCTCACTATCTCACCCTTAGACCCTCTCACTATCTCACCCTTAGACCCTCTCACCAGCTCACCCTTAGACCCCTCACTATCTCACCCTACCCTCTCACGATCTCACCCTTAGATCCTCTCACCATCTCACCCTTAGACCCTCTCAATATCTCACCCTTAGACCCTCTCACTATCTCACCCTTAGACCTTCTCACTATCTCACCCTTAGACCCTCTCACTATCTCACCCTTAGACCCTCTCACTATCTCACCCTTAGACCCTCTCACTATCTCACCCTTAGACCCTCTCACTATCTCACCCTTAGACCCTCTCACTATCTCACCCTTAGACCCTCTCACTATCTCACCCTTAGACACTCTCACTATCTCACCCTTAGACCCACTCACTACCTCACCCTTAGACCCTCTCACTATCTCACCCTTAGACCCTCTCACTATCTCACCCTTAGACCCTCTTACTATCTCACCATTAGACCCTCTCACTATCACCCTCTCACTATCTCACCCTTAGACCCTCTCACTATCTCACCCTTAGACCCTCTCACTATCTCACCCTTAGACCCTCTCACTATCTCACCCTTAGACCCTCTCACTATCTCACCCTTAGACCCTCTCACAATCTCACCCTTAGACCCTCTCACTATCTCACCCTTAGACCCTCTCACTATCTCACCCTTAGACCCTCTCAATATCTCACCCTTAGACCCTCTAACTATCTCACCCTTAGACCCTCTCACCATCTCACCCTTAGACCCTCTCACTATCTCACCCTTAGACCCTCTCACTATCTCACCCTTAGACCCTCTCACTATCTCACCCTTAGACCCTCTCACTATCTCACCCTTAGAACCTCTCACCATCTTACCCTTAGACCCTCTCACTATCTCACCCTTAGACCCTCTCACTATCTCACCCTTAGACCCTCTCACTATCTCACCCTTAGACCCTCTCACTATCTCACCCTTAGACCCTCTCACTATCTCACCCTTAGACCCTCTCACTATCTCACCCTTAGACCCTCTCACTATCTCACCCTTAGACCCTCTCACTATCTCACCCTTAGACCCCCTCACTATCTCACCCTTAGACCCTCTCACTATCTCACCCTTAGACCCACTCACTAAGTCACCCTTAGACCCTCTCACTATCTCACCCTTAGACCCTCTCACTATCTCACCCTTAGACCCTCTCACAATCTCACCCTTAGACCCTCTCACTATCACCCTCTCACTATCTCAACCTTAGACCATCTCACTATCTCACCCTTAGACCCTCTCACTATCTCACCCTTAGAACCTCTCACCATCTCACCCTTAAACCCTCTCACTATCTCACACTTAGACCCTCTCACTATCTCACCCTTAGACCCTCTAACTATCTCACCCTTAGACCCTCTCACTATCTCACCCTTAGACGCCTCACTATCTCACCCTTAGACCCTCTCACTATCTCACCCTTAGACCCTCTCACCTTCTCACCCTTAGACCGTCTCACTATCTCACCCTTAGACCCTCTCACTATCTCACCCTTAGACCCTCTCACTATCTCACCCTTAGACCCTCTCACTATCTCACCCTTAGACCCTCTCACTATTTCACCCTTAGACCCTCTCACCATCTCACCCTTAGACCCTCTCACTATCTCACCCTTAGACCCTCTCACTATCTCACTCTTAGACCCTCTCAATATCTCACCCTTAGACCGTCTCACTATCTCACCCTTAGACCCACTCACTATCTCACCCTTAGACCCTCTCACTATCTCACCCTTAGACCCTCTCACTATCTCACCCTTAGAGCCTCTCACTATCTCACCCTTAGACCCTCTCACTATCACCCTCTCACTATCTCACCCTTAGACCCTCTCACTATCTCACCCTTAGACCCTCTCACTATCTCACCCTTAGACCCTCTCACTATCTCACCCTTAGACCCTCTCACTATCTCACCCTTAGACCCTCTCACTATCTCACCCTTAGACCCTCTCACTATCTCACCCTTAGACCCTCTCACTATCTCACCCTTAGACCCTCTCACTATCTCACCCTTAGACCCTCTCACTATCTAACCCTTAGACCCTCTCACTATCTCACCCTTAGACCCTCTCACTATCTCACCCTTAGACCCTCTCACTATCTTACCCTTAGACCTTCTCACTATCTCACCTTTGGACCCTCTCACTATCTCACCCTTAGACCTTCTCACTATCTCACCCTTAGACCCTCTCACTATCTCACCCTTAGACCCTCTCACTATCTCACCCTTAGACCCTTTCACTATCACCCTCTCACTATCTCACCCTTAGACCCTCTCACTATCACCCTCTACTATCTCACCCTTAGATCCTCTCACTATCTCACCCTTAGACCCTCTCACTATCACCCTCTCACTATCTCACCCTTAGACCCTCTCACTATCTCACCCTTAGACCCTCTCACTATCTCACCCTTAGACCCTCTCACTATCTCACCCTTAGACCCTCTCACCATCACCCTCTCACTATCTCACCCTTAGACCCTCTCACTATCTCACGCTAAGACCCTCTCACTATCTCACCCATAGACCCTCTCACTATCTCACCCTCAGACCCTCTCACTATCTCACCCTTAGACCCTCTCACAATCTCACCCTTAGACCCTCTCACTATCTCACCCTTAGACCCTCTCACTATCTCACCCTTAGACCCTCTCACTATCACCCTCTCACTATCTCACCCTTAGACCCTCTCTCTATCACCCTCTCACTATCTCACACTTAGACCCTCTCACTATCTCACCCTTAGACCCTCTCACTATCTCACCCTTAGACCCTCTCACTATCTCACCCTTAGACCCTCTCACCATCTCACCCTTAGACCCTCTCACTATCTCACCCTTAGACCCTCTCACTATCTCACCCTTAGACCCTCTCTCTATCACCCTCTCACTATCTCACACTTAGACCCTCTCACTGTCTCACCCTTAGACCCTCTCACTATCTCACCCTTAGACCCTCTCACTATCTCACCCTTAGACCCTCTCACCATCTCACCCTTAGACCCTCTCACTATCTCACCCTTAGACCCTCTCACTATCTCACCCTTAGACCCTCTCACTATCTCACCCTTAGACCCTCTCACTATCTCACCCTTAGACCCTCTCACTATCTCACCCTTAGACCCTCTCACTTTCTCACCCTTAGACCCTCTCACTATCTCACCCTTAGACCCTCTCACTATCTCACCCTTAGACCCTCTCACTATCTCACCCTTAGACCCTCTCACTATCTCACCCTTAGACCCTCTCACTATCTCACCCTTAAATCCTCTAACTATCTCACGCTCTCACTATCTCACCCTTAGACCCTCTCACTATCTCACCCTTAGACCCTCTCACTATCTCACCCTTAGACCTTCTCACTATCTCACCCTTAGACCCTCTCACTATCTCACCCTTAGACCCTCTCACTATCTCACCCTTAGACCCTTTCACTATCTCACCCTTAGACCCTCTCACTATCTCACCCTTAGACCCTCTCACTATCTCACCCTTAGACCCTCTCACTATCTCACCCTTAGACCCTCTCACTATCTCACCCTTAGACCCTCTCACTATCTCACCCTTAGACCCTCTCACTATCTTACCCTTAGACCCTCTCACTATCTCACCCTTAGACCCTCTCACTATCTCACCCTTAGACCCTCTCACTATCTCACCCTTAGACCCTCTCACTATCTCACCCTTAGACCCTCTCATTATCTCACCCTTAGACCCTCTCACTATCACCCTCTCACCATCTCACCCTTAGACCCTCTCACTATCTCACCCTTAGACCCTCTCACTATCTCACCCTCAGACCCTCTCACTATCTCACCCTTTGACCCTCTCACCATCTCACCCTTAGACCCTCTCACTATCTCACCCTTAGACCCTCTCTTTATCTCACCCTTAGACCCTCTCACTATCTCAACCTTAGACCCTCTCACCATCTCACCCTAAGACCCTCTCACTATCTCACCCTTAGACCCTCTCACTATCTCACCCTTAGACCCTCTCACTATCTCACCCTTAGACCCTCTCACTGTCACCCTCTCACTATCTCACCCTTAGACCCTCTCACTATCTCACCCTTAGACCCTCTCACTATCTCACCCTTAGACCCTCTTACTATCTCACCCTTAGACCCTCTCACTATCACCCTCTCACTATCTCACCCTTAGACCCTCTCACTATCACCCTCTCACTATCTCACCCTTAGACCCTCTCACTATCTCACCCTTAGACCCTCTCACTATCACCCTCTCACTATCTCACCCTTAGACCCTCTCACTATCACCCTCTCACTATCTCACCCTTAGAACCTCTCACTATCTCACCCTTAGAGCCTCTCACTATCTCACCCTTAGACCCTCTCACTATCTCACCCTTAGACCCTCTCACTATCTCACCCTTAGACCCTCTCACTATCTCACCCTTAGACCCTCTCACTATCTCACCCTTAGACCTTCTCAATATCTCACCCTTAGACCCTCTCACTATCTCACCCTTAGACCCTCTCACTATCTCACCCTTAGACCCTCTCACTATCTCACCCTTAGACCCTCTCACTATCTCACCCTTAGACCCTCTCACTATCTCACCCTTAGACCCTCTCACTATCTCACCCTTAGATCCTCTCACTATCTCACCCTTAGACCCTCTCACTATCTCACCCTTAGACCCTCTCACAATCTCACCCTTAGACCCTCTCACTATCTCACCCTTAGACCCTCTCACTATCTCACACTTAGACCCTCTCACTATCTCACCCTTAGACCCACTCACTATCTCACCCTTAGACCCCCTCACTATCTCACCCTTAGACCCTCTCACTATCTCACCCTTAGACCCTCTCCCTATCTCACCCTTAGATCCTCTCACTATCTCACCCTTAGACCCTCTCACTATCTCACCCTTAGACCCTTTCACTATCTCACCCTTAGACCCTCTCACTATCTCACCCTTAGAACCTCTCACTATCTCACCCTTAGACCCTCTCACTATCTCACCCTTAGACCCTCTCACTATCTCACCCTTAGACCCTCTCACAATCTCACCCTTAGACCCTCTCACTATCTCACCCTTAGACCCTCTCACTATCTCACCCTAAGACCCTCTCACTATCTCACCCTTAGACCCTCTCACTTTCTCACCCTTAGACCCTCTCACTCTTTCACCCTTAGACCCTCTCACCATCTCACCCTTAGACCCTCTCACTATCTCACTCTTAGACCCTCTCACTATCTCACCCTTAGACCCTCTCACTATCTCACCCTTAGACCCTCTCACCATCTCACCCTTAGACCCTCTCACTATCTCACCCTTAGACCCTCTCACTATCTCACCCTTAGACCCTCTCACTATCTCACCCTTAAACCCTCTCACTATCTCACCCTTAGACCCTCTCACTATCTCACCCTTAGACCCTCTCACTATCTCACCCTTAGGCCCTCTCACTATGTCACCCTTAGACCCTCTCACTATCTCACTCTTAGACCCTCTCACTATCTCACCCTTAGACCCTCTCACTATCTCACCCTTAGACCCTCTCACTAGCACCCTCTCACTATCTCACCCTTAGACCCTCTCACTATCACCCTCTCACTATCTCACCCTTAGAACCTCTCACTATCTCACCCTTAGAGCCTCTCACTATCTCACCCTTAGACCCTCTCACTATCTCACCCTTAGACCCTCTCACCATCTCACCCTTAGACCCTCTCACTATCTCACCCTTAGACCCTCTCACTATCTCACCCTTAGACCCTCTCACTATCTCAATCTTAGACCTTCTCAATATCTCACCCTTAGACCCTCTCACTATCTCACCCTTAGACCCTCTCACTATCTCACCCTTAGACCGTCTCACTATCTCACCCTTAGACCCTCTCAATATCTCACCCTTAGACCCTCTCACTATCTCACCCTTAGACCCTCTCACTATCTCACCCTTAGATCCTCTCACTATCTCACCCTTAGACCCTCTCACTATCTCACCCTTAGACCCTCTCACAATCTCACCCTTAGACCCTCTCACTATCTCACCCTTAGACCCTCTCACTATCTCACACTTAGACCCTCTCACTATCTCACCCTTAGACCCACTCACTATCTCACCCTTAGACCCCCTCACTATCTCACCCTTAGACCCTCTCACTATCTCACCCTTAGACCCTCTCCCTATCTCACCCTTAGATCCTCTCACTATCTCACCCTTAGACCCTCTCAATATCTCACCCTTAGACCCTTTCACTATCTCACCCTTAGACCCTCTCACTATCTCACCCTTAGAACCTCTCACTACCTCACGCTTAGACCCTCTCACTATCTCACCCTTAGACCCTCTCACTATCTCACCCTTAGACCCTCTCACAATCTCACCCTTAGACCCTCTCACTATCTCACCCTTAGACCCTCTCACTATCTCACCCTTAGACCCTCTCACTATCTCACCCTTAGACCCTCTCACTATCTCACCCTTAGACCCTCTCACTATCTAACCCTTAGACCCTCTCACTATTTCACCCTTAGACCCTCTCACTATCTCACCCTTAGACCCTCTCACTATCTCACCCTTAGAGCCTCTCACTATCTCACCCTTAGACCCTCTCACTATCTCACCCTTAGACCCTCTCACTATCTCACCCTTAGACCCTCTCACTATCTCACCCTTAGACCCTCTCACTATCTCATTCTTAGACCCTCTCACTATCTCACTCTTAGACCCTTTCACTATCTCACCCTTAGACCTTCCCACTATCTTACCCTAAGACCCTCTCACTATCTCACCCTTAGACCCTCTCACTATCTCACCCTTAGACCCTCTCACTATGTCACCCTTAGACCCTCTCACTATCTCACCCTTAGACCCTCTCACTATCTCACCCTTAGACCCTCTCACTATCTCACCCTTAGACCCTCTCACTATCACCCGCTCACTATCTCACCCTTAGACCCTCTCACTATCTCACCCTTAGACCCTCTCACCCTCTCACCCTTAGACCCTCTCACTATCTCACCCTTAGACCCTCTCACAATCTCACCCTTAGTCCCTCTCACCATCTCACCCTTAGACCCTCTCACTATCTCACCCTTAGACCCTCTCTTTATCTCACCCTTAGACCCTCTTACTATCTCACCCTTAGACCCTCTCACCATCTCACCCTAAGACCCTCTCACTATCTCACCCTTAGATCCTCTCACTATCTCACCCTTAAACCCTCTCACTATCTCACCCTTAGACCCTCTCACTATCTCACCCTTAGACCCTCTCACTATCACCCTCTCACTATCTCACCCTTAGACCCTCTCACTATCACCCTCTCACTATCTCACCCTTAGACCCTCTCACTATCACTTTCTCACTATCTCACCCTTAGAACCTCTCACTATCTCACCCTTAGAGCCTCTCACTATCTCACCCTTAGACCCTCTCACTATCTCACCCTTAGACCCTCTCACTATCTCACCCTTAGACCCTCTCACTATCTCACCCTTAGACTCTCTCACTATCTCACCCTTAGACCCTCTCACTATCTCACCCTTAGACCCTCTCAATATCTCACCCTTAGACCCTCTCACTATCTCACACTTAGACCCTCTCACTATCTCACCCTTAGACCCTCTCACTATCTCACCCTTAGACCCTCTCACTATCTCACCCTTAGACCCTCTCACTATCTCACCCTTAGACCCTCTCACTATCTCACCCTTAGATCCTCTCACTATCTCACCCTTAGACCCTCTCACTATCTCACCCTTAGACCCTCTCACAATCTCACCCTTAGACCCTCTCACTATCTCACCCTTAGACCCTCTCACTATCTCACACTTAGACCCTCTCACTATCTCACCCTTAGACCCACTCACTATCTCACCCTTAGACCCCCTCACTATCTCACCCTTAGACCCTCTCACTATCTCACCCTTAGACCCTCTCCCTATCTCACCCTTAGATCCTCTCACTATCTCACCCTTAGACCCTCTCACTATCTCACCCTTAGACCCTTTCACTATCTCACCCTTAGACCCTCTCACTATCTCACCCTTAGAACCTCTCACTATCTCACCCTTAGACCCTCTCACTATCTCACCCTTAGACCCTCTCACTATCTCACCCATAGACCCTCTCACAATCTCACCCTTAGACCATCTCACTATCTCACCCTTAGACCCTCTCACTATCTCATTCTTAGACCCTCTCACTATCTCACTCTTAGACCCTTCCACTATCTCACCCTTAGACCCTCTCACTATCTCACCCTAAGACCCTCTCACTATCTCACCCTTAGACCCTCTCATTATCTCACCCTTAGACCCTCTCACTATGTCACCCTTAGACCCTCTCACCATCTCACCCTTAGACCCTCTCACTATCTCACCCTTAGACCCTCTCACTATCTCACCCTTAGACCCTCTCACTATCACCCGCTCACTATCTCACCCTTAGACCCTCTCACTATCTCACCCTTAGACCCTCTCACTATCTCACCCTTAGACCCTCTCACTATCACCCTCTCACTATCTCACCCTTAGACCCTCTCACTATCTCACCCTTAGACCCTCTCACTATCTCACCCTTAGACCCTCTCACTATCTCACCCTAAGACCCTCTCATTATCTCACCCTTAGATCCTCTCACTATCTCACCCTTAGACCCTTTCACCCTTAGACCCTTTCACCCTTAGACCCTCTCACAATCTCACCCTTAGACCCTCTCACTATCTCTCCCTTAGACCCTCTCACTATCTCACCCTTAGACCCTCTCACTATCTCACCCTTAGACCCTCTCACTATCTCACCCTTAGACCCTCTCACTATCACAATCTCACTATCTCACCCTTAGACCCTCTCACTATCTCACCCTTAGACCCTCTCACCATCTCACCCTTAGACCCTCTCACTATCTCACCCTTAGACCCTCTCACTATCTCACCCTTAGACCCTCTCACTATCTCACCCTTAGACCCTTTCACCCTTAGACCCTCTCACTATCTCACCCTTAGACCCTCTCACTATCTCTCCCTTAGACACTTTCACTATCTCACCCTTAGACCCTCTCACTATCTCACCCTTAGACCCTCTCACTATCTCACCCTTAGACCCTCTCACTATCACCCTCTCACTATCTCACCCTTAGACCCTCTCACTATCACCCTCTCACTATCTCACCCTTAGACCCTCTCACCATCTCACCCTTAGACCCTCTCACAATCTCACCCTTAGACCCTCTCACTATCACTCTCTCACTATCTCACCCTTAGACCCTCTCACTATCTCACCATTAGACCCTCTCACTATCTCACCCTTAGACCCTCTCACTATCACCCTCTCACTATCACCCTCTCACTATCTCACCCTTAAACCCTCTCACTATCTCACCCTTAGACCCTCTCACTATCTCACCCGTAGACCCTCTCACTATCTCACCCTTAGACCCTCTCACTATCACCCTCTCACTATCGCACCCTTAGACCCTCTCACTATCTCACCCTTAGACCCTCTCACTATCACCCTCTCACTATCTCACCCTTAGACCCTCTCACTATCTCACCCTTAGACCCTCTCACTATCTCACCCTTAGACCCTCTCACTATCACCCTCTCACTATCTCACCCTTAGACCTTCTCACTATCTCACCCTTAGACCCTTTCACTATCTCACCCTTAGACCCTCTCACTATCTCACCCTTAGACCCTCTCACCATCTCACCCTTAGACCCTCTCACCATCTCACCCTTAGACCCTCTCACTATCTCACCCTTAGACCCTCTCACTATATCACCCTTAGACCCTCTAACTATCTCACCCTTAGACCCTCTCACTATCTCACCCTTAGACCCTCTCACTATCTCACCCTTAGACCCTCTTACTATCTCACTCTTACACCTTCTCACTATCTCACCCTTAGACCCTCTCACTATCTCACCCTTAAACCCTCTCACTATCTCACCCTTAGACCCTCTCACCATCTCACCCTTAGACCCTCTCACTATCTCACCCTTAGACCCTCTAACTATCTCACCCTTAGACCCTCTCACTATCTCACCCTTAGACCCTCTCACTATCTCACCCTTAGACCCTCTCACTATCTCACCCTTAGACCCTCTCACTATCACCCTCTCACTATCCCACCCTTAGACCCTCTCACTATCTCACTATTAGACCCTCTCACCATCTCACCCTTAGACCCTCTCACTATCTCACCCTTAGACCCTCTCACTATCTCACCCTTAGACCCTCTCACTATCTCACCCTTAGACCCTCTCACTATCTCACCCTTAGACCCTATCACTATCTCACCCGTAGACCCTCTCACTATCACCCTCTCACTATCTCACCCTTAGACCCTCTCACTATCACCCTCTCACTATCTCTTCCTTAGACCCTCTCACTTTCTCACCCTTAGACCCTCTCACTATCTCACCCTTAGACCCTCTCACTATCTCACCCTTAGACCCTCTCACTATCTCACCCTTAGACCCTCTCACTATCTCACCCTTAGACCCTCTCACTATCTCACCCTTAGACCCTCTCACTATCTCACCCTTAGACCCTCTCACTATCTCACCCTTAGACCCTCACACTATCTCACCCTTGGACCCTCTCACTATCTCACCCTTAGACCATCTCACTATCTCACCCTTAGCCCTTCTCACTATCTCACCCTTTGACCCTCTCACTATCTCACCCTTAGACCCTCTCACCATCTCACCCTTAGACCCTCTCACTATCTCACCCTTAGACCCTCTCACTATCTCACCCTTAGACCCTCTCACTATCTCACCCTTAGATCCTCTCACTATCTAACCCTTAGACCCTCTCACTATCTCACCCTTAGACCCTCTCACTATCTCACCCTTAGACCTTCTCACAATCTCACCCTTAGACCCTCTCACTATCTCACCCTTAGACCCTCTCACTATCTCACCCTTAGACCCTCTCAAAATCTCACCCTTAGACACTCTCACTATCTCACCCTTAGACCCTCTCACTATCTCACCCTTAGACCCTCTCACTATCTCACCCTTAGACCCTCTCACTATCTCACCCTTAGACCCTCTCACTATCTCACCCTTAGACCCTCTCACTATCTCACCCTTAGACCCTCTCACTATCTCACCCTTAGACACTCTCACTGTTCAGAAGGATTAGTTTTTAGATCAAATTTATGTCCAATGTATTCATTCAATCTTAATTAATTTAATTTAACTTCATTTTATTTGTTGTAATCATTTATTATTAATTACGTGCATAGAGCTTTCTTTGTATACAAATTGTACTTAATCAAGCATAAACTCAATCAATTATCGATACAGTCAATTTCGCAATTCAGCAATTTACACTATTCATTGTACTTGCACGATAAAAGAACATTTCATGTATGCATCAGCTTTTTATGAATTGATCAATGTACACTTAACATCAGCATTAATTTCGCATAAAAGAAAGTAATTGATTCAATAAAGTTGTTGTTCTTTGGTAACCATCGAGCAAACGCGTTTTTACTAATGTTCGAAGAAGAACATTAGTATTAAAATCACTTTGGCCAAAAATTCATATTTCTATATATATATATATATATATCATCAAAAATTTTCAGTGAAAAAATCTCAGGAACGCGCCATCCGATTGAGCTGAAATTTTCAGGACACATTGATGTATATGCAGAATAGTGCCAGGTCTCACAAAAAGTTAATAATCTTTAACCCTTTGGCGCCGGCGGCCATTTTAGTGATTTTTTCAATATACCTATTATTCCGTACACAAATAATTTTCGCAAAAATAAAGTTAAGGACATAAATTTCGAACAAGTTTTACATGTGAATCGGATAATGTTTTGGAATTTATTAACCCTATGTGTGCGCTGGGTGCCTAAAAAGAGAACGGGAAAATTTGAAAATTTTTAAATTGCGATAACTTTTGACAGAGCTATTCCATGATTACGAAATTTTCAGGACGTGTTTGTTTTATTTAGTTGTAGATTAATGTACGTTTTAATGATTGTGCTGGCAACCCTGTAGCTAGGGCAGGCACTGAAAGTGAAAACCTCCAAATCATCGTTTCTCTTGAAAAAATGTCGTTTCTTAAAAAAGAAGCCACTCATATGTAAATTTTGTGCTTTGTTTACATAGACAAAAAATAAAATTTGATATGGTATAACGGGCACGCCTGGTAACCCTTGCCCAAGTTACCTATGTTTTTAGCATCAAAAACTTCTGTTCACGGAAACTCACGATCCAATGAGCAGAATTTATTGAAATTTTCAGAATGTATTGGTCTTAAATAGGACCAGGTCTGATAGAAGTGATTTTGAAATCATGGCGATTCTGTGCCAGTAGTGCCATCTTGAAAAATCATTAAAAAAGGTAACTGCTTTTAGCCCTATAAATTCTGATTGAATCGTTCGATTTTGACGAAACTTACACAGTAGCTGCACCTTACTTCGAACTACGTGTGGTAGAAATTTGGTTGAAAAATTCGGTTGGAGCTGCCAGCTATGATAATTTTGGTGTCTTAAATTTGAAAAAATAAAAATTTGGAAGTGAAAACATTCAAACCATCGAATATCCTAAAAAATGTCCGTTTCTACAATAAAACCAATCTGTATACAAATCTTATGCTTAATCTACACAGTCAAAGTAAAACTTTGGAAATTTCATATCGGACAAGAACGGTAACCCTTTCTCAGTAAACCTATATTTTTAGCTTCAAAAACTTCTGTTCACGGGAGCTCACGAATCAATAATCAGATAGAATTGAAATTTACAGAATGCATTGGACTTAAGTAGGGCCAGGTCTGATAGAAGCGATTTTGAATTGTAGGCAACTCTGTTCCAGTGGTGCCATCTTGAAAAATTACAAAGAAAAAAAAATGCTTTTTGCCCTATGAAATGTGAATAAGTTACCAGATTTTCATGACGTTGACACAGTAGCTGAACCTTACTCTAAACTCTGTTTGATATAAATTTGGTTGAAAAATTCTATTGGTGCTGCCAGCTATGGTAATTTTTGTGTTTTTTTTTGTGAAAATTCGCTCAGGAAAATAAAACTTTTTGCACTATAACTTCCAGTGCAGTCATGAAATCAATACGAATTTCATACAATTACTGGAACCTATTATAAACATTATTCAAGCCAAATTTGGTTGAAAAGCCATGATAGGGTTGCCAGCTATTGTTGGTTTTGTGTTTGCTTGCAATATCTTTATTAAGCGGTTTTATCGTAGAATTTTCAATTGGTAATGATATTGTAGTGACAATAAACAGCAAATATGATTCTTTCGATTATTTGAAAAAACTCGCTGCAGGTAACCCTAAATTTCTTTATACTCCTATAACTTCAAATGTAATATAAATACGTGAAGCAGATGTGATATATTCTTGGCTTTGATACTGGCGAAAGGTTGCCAGCACGAGTCGGTTGTGCTACTTTTGTATCAATAAATGCTTACAGTTAGTATTCATACCGGAAACATTTACAATGAAAATAAATAACCGATGTTTCAATTCCCAAAGTTCTGCAAATTTTTCGGATCGCAGCTCCAAACTCCAACTTCAGTTAGCATTTTCTTCATTGATATTATATGAGATGCTGCTTTCAAAATTTTGTGAAATAAGCAACTGATAACGAATATAATTAACCCGTGTTTTGCTCTCATAAACGTTGAAATTCATGCCAGTGGTAATATCTGAAACCTTCTACCATATGAGTTATAATGCATTCTTGAGACAAAAGTAAAACATGGCATTTGAAACAATTTGGCCGTAATAAGCAGCGCATGTGGTGGAATATGCACTCAAAACCTGCACAATTCTTCTACTGTTCTTCGAACATTAGTGTTTCTAGCGGTTCAGGTGCGCTAGAGTTTTTTAATTAAAGTTAAACCTGAGTTTGGAAGTACGGAAACCTGCTTGCAACTCTTGCTTTAACATTTGGTGACCCCTGAGTTCGAATAATCGCGACTTTTTTCGTGGAGTTTATTTCAAAGTTTATTCAAATAGTTCGATCTAAAAGATTAATTCGTGTTTCGTGAAACAAATCACAGACAGACAATAGATTTTTGTGCATAGACGATAATTCGGTTAAGTTATATTCGGAACTTTTGATTGTACATATTCGCAAAGTGATTTCGCGTTTAAAAAATATTAAGCTTGTGTTGGTGTATAAGAGTAAATAAAAACAAAATAAACAAATTTTAACAAGTTAAACCTGAGTTGAAAGTAAGGAAACCTGCTTGCAACTCTTGCTTTAACATTTAATAATTAATAACAAACGTGATTCTTGTGCGCGTACGCTTATATTTTTCTTGTAAACAATCGCACCGAAGTTAGGTCAACAAAAAGCCAATATGGAAGGCTTAGTATTACGGCAGACAATCGTAGGTAAAGAAATCGAGAAGATCACGAATGCCTACTATAGAGAGTCGCCAGACAAAAAAACTATAATTTACTTGAGAGAAAAGCATCTCGTATTAACTCAACTCTGGAATGAGTTCGAAACTGTAGACACAGAAATAAGAGACAGTTTCAGTGATGCAAGGGATAATAAATATTTCACGGAAGATTATTACAATAGAGTCCGTATGGCTCATGAAAAGGTAATAAGTGAAATTAATATACTCATTGAGAGTGTTGAGTCCCACGATAAGGAACAGCAAGCCAAGGAAACTGTGGCTAATGCTGGACCATCAAAAACAAATTATAAGCTCTCACAACAAGAAGAAATCGGAAAAAAGGCACGAAAACAACGTGTGCTGCTTCTGAATTTAGAAAGAATTTTAACAAAAATTTTGTCAGAAACTGGAGATCGAATCCTAGAAGAATATAACATAATGAAGGATTTGATCAATGACCAGTATCAAGAGCTAGTGGCCACTCACAATCTTTTGTGGGAAACATTGGATGATCCGAGTGAGCACGGATATGATTCTAATAAATATTTCGTTATCCAAGAATTGCATCAAAAATTGGTAACGCATGCACGAAGTGTTGTTGATAACAATAGTGCCATGACTCGAAATGAGCTACACTTATTGCAGCCGATGGTCAAGTTACCAAAAATAGAGCTACCAAAATTCGATGGAAATTATTTGAAATGGCAACAATTCTATGATTTATTTAGCCAAATGGTCCACTCACAAGCGATGGGGAACGCTCAAAAATTCTTCTATTTAAAATCTCAATTATCTGGTGAAGCGGAAAAGCTCATTCGACATATCACAGTAAGTGAGGAGAATTATAAAACCGCTTGGGAAATCCTGACCACCAGATATAATAACAAAAGGCTATTAGTGGCTGCACTAATTGACAAAATATTATCACAGCCGACTTTATCATCAGAATCAGCATCATCAATTAAAACAATGCATGATACGATCAAAGAATGTGTTCTTGCTCTAGAGAATCTTGGGTTGAATGTGCGCGACCAATAGGATCCAATTTTACTACAAATCTTAGTAAAAAAATTAGATCGAGACACACATACATTGTATGAACAGTCTGTGAAATTTCCCAGAGAACTACAGTCACTTGAAGAGTTTTTAGGCTTTTTGGAATTAAGATTCCAGTCACTAGAAGCATTGGGACCAATAAAAACGATGAACAAAGATAGGCATAGTAAGATTGCACATGCTTATACGATGACTCACAGCAACAAATGTGAGTTATGCAGTAGTGATCATCCAATTTACTTCTGCAGTAAATTCCTAAAACTCACTCCTCCAGAACGTCAAGCAACTGCAAAAAAGTTGGAATTATGTATAAACTGTTTAAAAAGTGGTCATAAAACAAGTAGTTGCACTTCGAGGAGCTGCTCATCATGCCAAAAGAGACATAATTCGTTGCTTCATTTTGATAATAATAATAATAATTCCTTGCTTCATGAAGCCCGGAAGGCAGAAAAAGGACGGAATAAGACGGCATCAATAAAATTCAGCAATGATGCAGCAGTTCACGTGGGCTCTACAGAAGGCAATGAACAAAGCAGCTATGTATTCTTGGGCACAGCCGATGCAACCGTCACTGACAATCATGGCAATCAAGTCAAGTGCCGGATTCTTCTCGATTCCGGTTCTCAAATAAATCTAATAACAGAAAGATTGAGAAATAAATTAAAACTTGCTGGAATTCAAGACGAGCTAAGAATAAGTGGTATTGGAGAATCAAGATTGAAATCTAAGGATCGAATCAGCGTTGTTGTCAAATCCAGAGTTACGAAATATCAAACGAATATTGAAGCTTACGTCATTCCAGAAATAACTTCATACCAACCTCTTGAATTCGTGAACATAGAAGAATGGAGTATTCCATCCAATATGGCCCTGGCAGATTCTCAATTCAACAAACCAGGAGGTATTGACATGTTGATTGGCGCAGAATTATATGGAGAGTTAATGCTAATGGGGCAATACAAACTCCATAAAGACCTACCAACATTGCAAAATACAACATTGGGATGGATTGTATTGGGAAAGGTGTCCAGCAACTTTTATAAAACGCCTTTCTGTGGAATGACCAATGGTGAGCTTGACGACCAACTAAAGAAATTTTGGGAACTTGAAGAGTGTCCAGGGAAAATAGAACTTACAAACGCCGAACAAAGATGCGAAGAATTCTTCAAAGCAACAACCATAAGAAACAACCAAGGTAGATATGAAGTTGCATTACCATTGTTTTCAAGCCCAAATTTACTCGGCGATTCTTGGAAAATAGCAATGAGACGCTTCATGAGCATGGAACGAAAGCTGTTAAGAGATCCAGAGCTGCACAAACAATATGCAGATTTTCTGGATGAATATTTACGGCTAGGGCACATGCAAGAAATACAAAAGGAGCAAATTTCAGGCTCACACTATTTCATACCACATCATCATGTATTAAGGCCACACAGTAGTACAACAAAATTGAGAGTAGTTTTTGATGCTTCTGCGAAAACAACCACGCAACTCTCATTGAATGACTTGATGGTTGCTGGCCCTAGAATACAAGATGAACTGTTCGACATAATATTACGATTTCGAACATACAACTACGTCTTCACTGCAGACATCGCTCAAATGTACCGTCAAATATTAGTAGACGAAGAAGCCCAAAAATTGCAGCTCATAATTTGGAGGAAAAATCCATTTGAAAAACTTCGCTACTTCCGATTGTGTACAGTCACATATGGAACCAAGTCAGCACCATACTTAGCCACTCGATGCTTGAAACAATTGGCAGAAGATGAATCCATCCGATTTCCTAAAGGATCTCAGGCTATCAAAGACTTTTATGTAGACGACATAATATCAGGTCATAATAGCTTGGCTGAAGCTCTTGTCATCCAATCTGAATTGATTAAGATGCTAAACTCAGGAGGTTTCAAGCTTCGAAAATGGTGCTCAAATCACCCAGCACTGATAGCTCAATTTTCAGAAGAAGATCTCGAGAAACAAATAAGTTTTTCGGAGAGTCCAGAAGGGCATATTAAAACTCTTGGACTAATGTGGAATCCATCCAGGGACTGTTTTGTAATAACTACTACCTGGCCGGAATGTGCAAAAATAACCAAACGGTCTGTTTTGTCGGATATGGCCCACTTGTTCGACCCTTTGGGACTAGTGAATCCCGTAGTCCTAACTGGGAAAATATTTTTGCAACAACTATGGAAGGCAAAGATAGAGTGGGATGAAGAGCTATCAGATGAATTGCGTGATAACTGGCTACAATTCAGACAAGGACTAAGCACCTTGAACAATTTAAAGATTGCCAGACAAGTAATAATTGGGCCGGTTCCATGGAAAATTGAGCTACATATATTCGCTGATGCAAGCGAAAAGGCGTACGGAACCGTAGCATATGTTAAATCTATTGACAACGAAGGCAACGTTCTTGTCAAACTTCTTTGTGCCAAATCAAGAGTAGCACCTATCAAAGTGACCACGTTACCAAGACTAGAACTTTGCGCTGCAAGGCTTGCCACACAATTAGGTGAAAACATCCTTCGAAACATTAATATACAGTTTGAAAAAGTGATGTATTGGTCAGACTCTCAAATAGTATTGTCATGGCTTCGTGGTGACCCGGCAACACTAAAAACATTCGTCGGTAATCGAGTTCAACAGATACTCAACAAAACAAAGCCCAACCAGTGGAGGTACGTTCCAACGAAGGAAAATCCAGCTGACCTTGTATCACGGGGAACTACTGCTGATCACTTAACAGGATCAGAGTTTTGGTTCTTTGGGCCAACGTTTTTGCAAAAAGAAGAGTCAAGTTGGCCAAAAACATCAAACGAACACATCCGAGCACTGGAAGAAGAAAAAACTACGAAAATTGTATTAAACTGCAATCAGGTCAATAGAGAAGACCATTTTGTACAGAGAATTAACCATCAGAATTCCTTTCTAAGGTTGCAACGTGTAACAGCTCTAGTTATTCGTGCAGCAAAGATATTCAAAAAAGAGCTAACGAAGGACTCGATTCCAGAATTCATACAAGTCAGTGAAATAAAGCAAGCTACGGCAGTAATTTTAAAAGAAGATCAACGCATGAAATTTGACGAAGAGATCACCACCTTGACAAAAGAAGGGAAGGTCAAAAATGGTAGCCGACTCGCGTCTCTTACACCATTTATTGATCAAATGGGACTAATACGAGTTGGTGGACGATTACAAGCATCCGAATTATCTTGTGAAGCCAAGCATCCCATTCTTCTGGCAGGTGATAGTACTATATCAAAGTTGCTGATGAACCATTTACACCAAAAGCATCTGCATGCCGGACCACAGGCTCTGCTTGCATTCTCTCGTCAAGAATACTGGATTCTTCAAGGTAGAAACCTGGCTAGATCGATAGTCAATAACTGTGTACCATGTACTCGGGCCAGACCACAGCTGTTGAAACAGTTAATGGGACGACTGCCTTCGGAAAGAATTATACCCAGTAGACCGTTTTCGTCAACTGGGGTGGACTTTTGTGGACCTATTATGACACATTATAAGATCCGCGGTAAAAGACCTCAAAAGACATATATTGCCGTATTTTGCTGCCTCACCACTAAAGCAGTACATCTAGAGGTGGTCTCCGATCTTTCGACTGACGGATTTCTTGGAGCACTAAAACGATTTATAGCCCGTCGTGGATTATGTCAAAACATATTCTGTGATAACGGAACCAATTTTGTCGGAGCCAAAAACAAGCTCGAGGAAATTTATAATATGCTCCAAGAAAAAAGCTCAAAACAAAAAATTGCAGACACCTGTTCATCACAAAGAATTCAATTTCATTTTTCACCACCTAGATCACCGCACTTCGGAGGAATTTGGGAGGCGGCTGTCAAGTCATTCAAGACATTATATACGAAGACAGTAGGCTCAGCAGCTTTAACATACGAAGAATTAGCTACTGTAACTGCAGAGGTTGAAGCAGTTTTAAACTCGCGGCCTTTAACACCATTGTCGTCAGATCCGAGCGATCTGACTGCTCTTACACCAGGACATTTTTTGATAGGAGAGCCACTGAATTCTTTACCAGACCAACATACAGTAGAGAAGATGTCAGCAGCATCCCGGTGGAAACTAGTGAACTGTGTACAGCACGAATTCTGGAAAAGGTGGAAAACTGAATATCTTAACGAACTTCAAAAAAGGGTGAAGTGGACTGGCGAACAGGCAAACATCAAGGTGGGCACTCTGGTCGTCCTAAAAGATAATAACCTCCCACCACTTGAATGGGCAATGGGTCGCATTGTGGAGATAATTCCTGGACCAGACGGATTAGTACGAGTAGTTAAAGTAAAAACAGCATCGGGCATATTTACCAGAGCTATTCATGGGCTATGTCCTCTTCCAGTCGAAACAAGTGAGACTCCGTCCGAGCAACCGTTATCTCCAGTTTCTACATCATCATCTCAACCAACACCAATCATGCCATCTTCATCGGATCCACAGTCATCAGCTAAAGAGTCCAGAAAAACCAGAGCAGAAAACAATGAATCATCCCAGAAATCAAAGCGGCGGAAGATAAGAGCTGCCTCAAGTGCATTAGTCGCCGCGCTGCTTACTCTTGTGGTTTTTCCAGTCACAATATTAGCCGGACAACCGAATCAGCAAAGTCTCCCCTTTGAAGTAAAACAGTTTCAAAATCAACCGGGCCTGTATTTTGAGAAATTGGGACAGTCACAGATCACATCACACAAATGGCAGTGGTTTGTCTACTTTGACATGATCCCGTACTGGAAAATGGGTAAAGATATTGAAGCAACTGTCTTCAAATTGGAAAAACTCAGAAAAATGACAGTCAATACCCAGTTTGATATCATAGTTAACCAATATAAGTCAAGCTTGATGGAAATTGCTGAGGTCAATGAGATTATTCTGCATCATCAAGGGTTCAAATTAAGACAAAGATCTAAAAGAGGGTTGATAAATGGTGTCGGCGCAGTCGCTCGTCAGCTATTTGGTGTTCTAGACGAAGAATATGCAAATACCATTGCAAACACAATTAAGGAAGTAAACTCGAATGAAGGTCACATGCTCAGATTGCTTCGTAACCAAACATCGATCATAGAAGCAACCGAATCTCTTCTTAAACAATCCGACATAGACAGAAGTAATCAAATGAAATCGATAGAGCTACAATTCAACAATATCCTCAGAGACATATCCAATATGACTCTCATTCAAAAGCAGCAACATGTCATTCAAACATTTTTGACGGTAGCTACGATGTTATCACTCCTCATTACTGACTATCGGCGAGTTCAAGACAAGCTATTGGACATTGTCACGGATATACATCATGGTCAGATGAATACGTTGATAATGTCACCCGAAACTTTAAGACGTCAAAAATCCATCATAACTGAGCACCTCCCACGATCTATATCTTTACCTACCAAAGATGTCACGAAACTATACCATCTAATGAGCGTGAAGGTCAACGTCAACGAGACCTATACAATATTTGTGGTACAAATGCCGTTGGTCCTCAACATCCAATTTGAAACTTATCATCTCATTCCCATTCCAACTCGCATTGGCAATACTTCAGTAATTATCAAGCCTTCTACGGAATTACTTCTGGTTGACGTACAGCGGACATCATATTATATGCTTTCATCGACGGAATTTTCCGACTGTTTAAACATCGATACTTCAGAGTATATATGTACCCAGCTACATCCCATGTATTCCAGACACTCCAAGGTGATACAATGTGAAGCAGACATGATAACCAAGCACCAACTATCGGATGGATGCGATCTTGAGGTCAAGGCCCCATCTAAGAAATGGAGTTATTTAAAAGGCGTGAATCAGTGGATGTTTTCACTTGATAAACAGTACGTGTACCTGATCATTTGCGGTCAAGACGTGTTCCAAAAGACCTTTAATGGAACGGGAGTATTAACTCTTAAACCCAACTGCCATATGAAGGACGATGACTTAACTATTATCGCTCACTCTACGAGTAACACAACGCTCAAAGCAACACCTAATTTTATGTCATTTCAGTTCAACCTCACAGATGACTTTTCGAAGCTGCAAGAGTTGACGATACCAAGCACGGGCCGGTACACCATCTCCTACCAGAACCACTCAGCTGAATTGGAAGATCTTCATGCTGCAATTTCCAACATCCATAAATCCGAGGACCAAATGTTCGATATTCAATTCCAGCCGCATGATCTTCACCAGTATCTGGTCGGATACTCATCACTACTTCTTACCATCGCTATTACGATAGGTGTGGCGTATCTATACTTCAAATTTAAGTCTGTAGGAGTCCGTCCGATTCCAGCACCCCGAATACGTCGAGCAGCAAGCACTGACTTCACATTCGAAGTACGAGACTTCAAGAGGCGCGAAGATGTTCAGAAGGATTAGTTTTTAGATCAAATTTATGTCCAATGTATTCATTCAATCTTAATTAATTTAATTTAACTTCATTTTATTTGTTGTAATCATTTATTATTAATTACGTGCATAGAGCTTTCTTTGTATACAAATTGTACTTAATCAAGCATAAACTCAATCAATTATCGATACAGTCAATTTCGCAATTCAGCAATTTACACTATTCATTGTACTTGCACGATAAAAGAACATTTCATGTATGCATCAGCTTTTTATGAATTGATCAATGTACACTTAACATCAGCATTAATTTCGCATAAAAGAAAGTAATTGATTCAATAAAGTTGTTGTTCTTTGGTAACCATCGAGCAAACGCGTTTTTTTAATTAAAGTTAAACCTGAGTTTGGAAGTACGGAAACCTGCTTGCAACTCTTGCTTTAACACTCACTATCTCACGCTTAGACCCTCTCACTATCTCACCCTGAGACCCTCTCACTATCACCCTCTCACTATCTCACCCTTAGACCCTCTCACCATCTCACCCTTAGACCCTCTCACTATCTCACCCTTAGACCCTCTCACTATCTCACCCTTAGACCCTCTCACTATCTCACCCTTAGATCCTCTCACTATCTCACCCTTAGACCCTCTCACTATCTCACCCTTAGACCCTCTCACTATCTCACCCTTAGACCTTCTCACAATCTCACCCTTAGACCCTCTCACTATCTCACCCTTAGACCCTCTCACTATCTCACCCTTAGACCCTCTCTTTATCTCACCCTTAGACCCTCTCACTATCTCACCCTTAGACCCTCTCACTATCTCACCCTTAGACCCTCTCACTATCTCACCCTTAGACCCTCTCACTATCTCACCCTTAGACCCTCTCACTATCTCACCCTTAGACCCTCTCACCATCTCACCCTTAGACCCTCTCACTATCTCACCCTTAGACCCTCTCACTTTCTCACCCTTAGACCCTCTCACTATCTCACCCTTAGACCCTCTCACTATCTCACCCTTAGACCCTCTCACTATCAAACCCTTAGACCCTCTCACTATCTCACCCTTAGACCCTCTCACTATCTCACCCTTAGACCCTCTCACTATCTCACCCTTAGACCATCTCACTATCTCACCCTAAGACCCTCTCACTATCACCCTCTCACTATCTCACCCTTAGACCCTCTCACTATCTCACCCTTATACCCTCTCACTATCACCCTCTCACTATCTCACCCTTACACCCTCTCACTATCTCACCCTTAGACCCTCTCACTATCTCACCCTTAGACCCTCTCACTATCTCACCCTTAGACCCTCTCACTATCTCACCCTTAGACTCTCTGACTATCTCACCCTTAGACCCTCTCACTATCTCACCCTTAGACCCTCTCACTATCGCACCCTTAGACCCTCTCACTATCTCACCCTTAGACCCTCTCACTATCTCACCCTTAGACCCTGTCACTATCTCACCCTTAGACCCTATCACCATCTCACCCTTAGACCCTCTCACTATCTCACCCTTAGACCCTCTCACTATCTCACCCTTAGACCCTCTCACTATCACCCTCTCACTATCTCACCCTTAGACCCTCTCACTATCTCACCTTTAGACCCTCTCACCATCTTACTCTTAGACCCTCTCACTATCTCACCCTTAGACCCTCTCACTATCTCACCCTTAGACCCTCTCACTATCTCACCCTTAGACCCTCTCACTATCTCACCCTTAGACCCTCTCACTATCTCACTCTTAGACCCTCTCACTATCTCACCCTTAGACCCTCCCACTATCTCACCCTTAGACCCTCTCACTATCTCACCCTTAGGCTGTGGTTACGAACCAAGCGAGTAGACGAGTGTGGCGTGTGGGAGGGTATCAGAGGGATCAAGCTAGTAATTATCGCGCTTGTATTGTGGTTACAGATATAGCGAGTTGATGGAGAAATTTACTTCGGTTGTCATATTAAAGTAATTGTGATTGAATTGTGATTTCGAGCATCGAATACTAATTGCAAATGTCTTTAAAAGTGGTTCTTTTGGAAAATAGTTATTTTAAATACAAAATGCAAAGGAAACATAAGAAAAAAACCAAAAAAATATTCAAACATCGTTTAACGTATGGAGAATTTCATAATCTGTATGAAGAATTGCAATCTGATGAAATTATGTTTTACGAATACTACAGGATGAGACCATATACTTTCGAGTATATTTTGAATAAAATCAAAGACAAAATTAATAAAACTGCGAGTGACCCTTCAAAAATAATTTGTCCAGCTGAAAGGCTATCAATAACTCTAAGGTAAGAAAAAAATTATCAAGAATTAGAATTTTATTCATAACAAAAGCGTATTAAATGTTAATATTCATCAAAAGAATGTGTAAATTCAACCTGTGAAAACTCTACATTTCCTGTTGGTAGCATTTCATTAATTCGAATGTTTTGATCAAAACTTGCCGAAGATGTTGATGGTGTTGGTGTTATCGATCTTGAGTGAAGATGCTGTGTTACATTTTCTTCAGTTTGCTTTAATTCCAGCAATAAAGCCGACGCTTGCATCCTAAATTTTAAATTACTCATTTGCGAAAGGCTTTTCAAATGGGGAAGTAAGCTCACGAGGAAATTGTAGTCAGCATCATTTTTTATTTCATTTTCTGTTTTCAAGAGATTAAGTTTCTCTCTCTCAAGTTTAAGAAATTCACTTTCCTCTGTATTGCTCTTCATTTTTTTTGTAGTCTTAGTAGAACATGGAAGAGACTGTTCAACATTGCTGTTGTTGTCAGACTGTTTAGCCTCTAATGACAAAAGCACATTTGTTGAGTTTGTACTGCCTTCTTTAGCTTTGGGAAGGCCAATATTTTCGAAAGAAGGAAGGTTCCCTTCCAAAAGAGCTGGCTCCAAGACATCGCGAAGAAAATCCAAGCTGTCGAAAAGAACCCATTTGGTTCTTTTAATTTTAGCAGCACTTCCGGATTTTGATTTATCCTTTATTTTTCTCAATTCTGCTCGATAGTTGTCGCGCAAATTTTTCCATCGTTTTTTTACCGTGTCTCCTAAAACAAAATATGTTAATTTGTGAATTTTCATATTATTCCAGGTTTTTATCGACTGGAATATCTTATCGCAGCCTAGCATTTAGCTACAGAATGTCACATTGTACTATATCTTTGATAGTCCGGGACGTTTGTAAAGCAATATGGGAAACTTTACTGCCTTCTCATATGCCTGTTTTGAATGAAGATCAATTGAATAAGGTAGCGGATCAATTTCTTAAACGATGGCAATTTCCGAACTGCGTAGGATGAATTGATGGGAAGCATATACGTATAAAGCAGCCTCCCAATTCAGGGAGTCAATACTTTAACTATAAGCAATTTTTTTCCATAGTGTTGCAAGCAGTTGCCGACGCTAACTATAAATTTATAAGCATAGAAGTCGGTGCCTACGGCAGGCAAAGTGATGGAGGCACTTTCGCTTCATTATATTTGTATGATTTATTGGAAAACAATAAGTACACTATACCAGAGCCAGCTTGTCTGCCAAGTACAAGTGTCGTTGCACCTTTTGCCATGCTTGCAGATGAGGCATACCCTCTCAAAGAGTACTTACTGAGACCATATCGGGAGCAAAATGAAGAAGAAAAGTTATTCAACGATTTTCATTCCAGGACCAGGAAAGTAGTTGAATGTGCTTTTGGTATAATTGCAGCAAAATGGCGCGTATTACAAAAACAACTTGAAACGGATATTAAAACTGCAAGTCTAGTAGTAAAAACCATTTGTTTATTACACAATATAATTATTGATACAGAAGGAGTTGATCAAGTGGCACTACTACAAGCAGAAAAAGTAATACCTTCCAAAACCATTTCGAAAAAGAACAGTGGAACTTCTAACAGAGCAACTTTTGCTGCACAACATGTCAAAAATATTTATAAAACTTACTTTGCATTAAAAAACAATGTCAATAAATAATAAATATGCTGAGAGTAAATAATAAATATGTTGAAATATAAACTTACTATCATTCTTTAAAACCTCAGCTACTTCATCCCATAACCGTTTTGTTACATCTCTTCTACTATATTCTTTGCATCGGCAATCCCACAATGCTCTTCTTTTATTCACTTCTTCGATTAACACTTCGGTATCCATTTTTTCCTGCGAAGTTTCTGCACTCGCAACAGCACACTAAATAAATTCTGACGTTTTACTTCTTTGCACGCGCGAGGGAAACGAATTTATTCATTTCACACGCCAATCGCTCTCACCCTCTCATACACGCGCTTGTTGAAACTTGTGGTTCATAGCCACTATCATTACTTCGCGTACTTTTAAAAACCCTCTCGTACACTCTCACTCGCCACACTCGTCTACTCGATTGGTTCGTAACCACAGCCTAAGACCCTCTCACTATCTCACCCTTAGACCCTCTCACTATCTCACCCTTAGACCCTCTCACTATCTCACCCTTAGACCCTCTCACTATCACCCTCTCATTATCTCACCCTTAGAACCTCTCACTATCTCACCCTTAGACCCTCTCACTATCTCACCCTTAGACCCTCTCACTATCTCACCCTTAGACCCTCTCTTCATCTCACCCTTAGACCCTCTCACTATCTCACCCTTAGACCCTCTCACTATCTCACCCTTAGACCCTCTCACTATCTCACCCTTAGACCCTCTCACTATCTCATTCTTAGACCCTCTCACTATCTCACCCTTAGAACCTCTCACAATCTCACCCTTAGACCCTCTCACTATCTCACCCTTAGACCCTCTCACTATCTCACCCTTAGACCCTCTCACTATCTCACCCTTAGACCCTCTCACTATCTCACCCTTAGACCCTCTCACTATCTCACCCTTAGACCCTCTCACTATCATCCTCTCACTATCTTACCCTTAGACCCTCTCAGTATCTCACCCTTAGATCCTCTCACTATCTCACCCTTAGACCCTCTCACTATCTCAACCTTAGACCCTCTTACTATCTCACCCTTAGACCCTCTCAATATCTCACCCTTACACCCTCTCACTATCTCACCCTTAGACCCTCTCACCATCTCACCCTTAGACCCTCTCACTATCTCATCCTTAGACCCTCTCACTATCTCACCCTTAGACCCTCTCACTATCTCACCCTTAGACCCTCTCACTATCTCACCCTTAGACCTTGTCACTATCACCCTCTCACTATTTCACCCTTAGACCCTCTCACTATCTCACCCTTAGACCCTCTCACTATCACCCTCTCACTATCTCACCCTTAGACCCTCTCACTATCTCACCCTTAGACCCTCTCACTATCTCACCCTTAGACCCTCTCACTATCTCACCCTTAGACTCTCTCACTATCTTACCCTTAGACCCTCTCACTATCACCCTCTCACTATCTCACCCTTAGACCCTCTCACTATCTCACCCTTAGACCCTCTCACTATCTCACCCTTAGACCCTCTCACTATCTCACCCTTAGACCCTCTCACTATCTCACCCTTAGACCCTCTCACTATCTCACTCTTAGACCCTCTCACCATTTCACCCTTAGACCCTCTCACTATCACCCTCTCACTATCTCACCCTTAGACCCTCTCACTATCACCCTCTCACTATCTCACCCTTAGACCCTCTCACTATCTCACCCTTAGACCCTCTCACTATCTCACCCTTAGACCCTCTCACTATATCACCCTTAGACCCTATCACTATCTCACCCTTAGACCCTCTCACTATCTCACCCTTAGACTCTCTCACTATCTCACCCTTAGACCCTCTCACTATCTCACCCTTAGACCCTCTCACTATCTCACCCTTAGAGCCTCTCACTATCTCACCCTTAGACCCTCTCACTATCTCACCCTTAGACCCTCTCACTATCTCACCCTTAGACCCTCTCACTATCTCACCCTTAGACAATCTCACTATCTCTCCCTTAGACCCTCTCACTATCTCACCCTTAGACCCTCTCACTATCACCCTCTCACTATCTCATCCTTAGACCCTCTCACTATCTCACCCTTAGACCCTCTCACTATCTCACCCTTAGACCGTCTCACTATCTCACCCTTAGACCCTCTCACTATCTCACCCTTAGACCCTCTCACTATCTCACCCTTAGACAATCTCACTATCTCACCCTTAGACCCTCTCACTATCTCACCCTTAGACCCTCTCACTATCTCACCCTTAGACCCTCTCACTATCTCATCCTTAGACCCTCTCACTATCTCACCCCTAGACCCTCTCACTATCTCACCCTTAGACCCTCTCACTATCTCACCCTTAGACCCTCTCACTATCTCACCCTTAGACCCTCTCACTATCTCACCCTTAGACCCTCTCACTATCTCACCCTTAGACCCTCTCACCATCTCACCCTTAGACCCTCTCACTATCTCACCCCTAGACCCTCTCACTATCACCCTCTCACTATCTCACCCTTAGACCCTCTCACCATCTCACCCCTAGACCCTCTCACTATCTCACCCTTTGACCCTCTCACTATCTCACCCTTAGACCCTCTCACTATCTCACCCTTAGACCCTCTCACCATCACCCTCTCACTGTCTCACCCTTAGACCCTCCCACTATCTCACCCTTAGACCCTCTCACTATCTCACCCTTAGAGCCTCTCACTATCTCACCCTTAGACCCTCTCACTATCTCACCCTTAGACCCTCTCACTATCTCACCCTTAGACCCCCTCACTATCACCCTGTCACTATCTCACCCTTAGACCCTCTCACCATCTCACCCTTAGACCCTCTCACTATCTCACCCTTAGACCCTCTCACCATCTCACCCTTAGACCCTCTCATTATCTCACCCTTAGACCCTCTCACTATCACCCTCTCACTATCTCACCCTTAGACCCTCTCACTATCTCACCCTTTGACCCTCTCACTATCTCACCCTTAGACCCTCTCACTATCACCCTCTCACTATCTCACCCTTAGACCCTCTCACTATCTCACCCTTAGACCCTCTCACTATCTCACCCTCAGACCCTCTCGCTATCTCACCCTTAGACCCTCTCACTATCTCACCCTTAGACCCTCTCACTATCTCACCCTTAGACCCTCTCACTATCTCACCCTTAGACCCTCTCACCATCTCACCCTTAGACCCTCTCACTATCTCACCCTTAGACCCTCTCACTATCTCACCCTTAGACCCTCTCACTATCTCACCCTTAGACCCTCTCACTATCTCACCCTTAGACCCTCTCACTATCTCACCCTTTGACCCTCTCACAATCACCCTCTCACTATCTCACCCTTACACCCTCTCACTATCTCACCCTTAAACCCTCTCACTATCTCACCCTTAGACCCTCTCACTATCTCACCCTTCGACCCTCTCACTATCTCACCCTTAGACCCTCTCACTATCTCACCCTTAGAGCCTCTCACTATCTCACCCTTAGACCCTCTCACTATCTCACCCTTAGACCCTCTCATTATCTCACCCTTAGACCCTCTCACTATCTCACCCTTAGACCCTCTCACTATCTCACCCTTAGACCCTCTCACTATCTCACCCATAGACCCTCTCACTATCTCGCCCTTAGACCCTCTCACTATCTCACCCTTAGACCCTCTCACTATCTCACCCTTAGACCCTCTCACTATCTCACCCTTAGACCCTCTCACTATCTCACCCTTTGACCCTCTCACTATCACCCTCTCACTATCTCACCCTTAGAGCCTCTCACTATCTCACCCTTAGACCCTCTCACTATCTCACCCTTAGACCCTCTCACTATCACCCTCTTACTATCTCACCCTTAGACCCTCTCACTATCTCACCCTTAGACCCTCTCACTATCTCACCCTTAGACCCTCTCACTATATCACCCTTAGACCCTATCACTATCTCACCCTTAGACCCTCTCACTATCTCACCCTTAGACCCTCTCACTATCTCACCCTTAGACCCTCTCACTATCTCACCCTTAGACCCTCTCACTATCTCACCCTTAGACCCTCTCACTATCTCACCCTTAGACCCTCTCACTATCTCACCCTTAGACCCTCTCACTATCTCACCCTTAGACCCTCTCACTATCTCACCCATAGACCCTCTCACTATCTCGCCCTTAGACCCTCTCACTATCTCACCCTTAGACCCTCTCACTATCTCACCCTTAGAGCCTCTCACTATCTCACCCTTAGACCCTCTCACTATCTCACCCTTAGACCCTCTCACTATCACCCTCTCACTATCTCATCCTTAGACCCTCTCACTATCTCACCCTTAGACCCTCTCACTATCTCACCCTTAGACCGTCTCACTATCTCACCCTTAGACCCTCTCACTATCTCACCCTTAGACCCTCTCACTATCTCACCCTTACACAATCTCACTATCTCACCCTTAGACCCTCTCACTATCTCACCCTTAGACCCTCTCACTATCTCACCCTTAGACAATCTCACTATCTCACCCTTAGACCCTCTCACTATCTCACCCTTAGACCCTCTCACTATCTCACCCTTAGACCCTCTCACTATCACCCTCTCACTATCTCACCCTTAGACCCTCTAACTATCTCACCCGTAGACCGTCTCACTATCTCACCCTTAGACCCTCTCACTATCTCACCCTTAGACCCTCTCACTATCTCACCCTTAGACAATCTCACTATCTCACCCTTAGACCCTCTCACTATCTCACCCTTAGACCCTCTCACTATCTCACCCTTAGACCCTCTCACTATCTCACCCTTAGACCCTCTCACCATCTCACCCTTAGACCCTCTCACTATCTCACCCTTAGACCCTCTCACTATCTCACCCTTAGACCCTCTCACTATCTCACCCTTAGACCCTCTCACTATCTCACCCATAGACCCTCTCACTATCTCGCCCTTAGACCCTCTCACTATCTCACCCTTAGACCCTCTCACTATCTCACCCTTAGAGCCTCTCACTATCTCACCCTTAGACCCTCTCACTATCTCACCCTTAGACCCTCTCACTATCTCACCCTTAGACCCTCTCACTATCTCACCCTTAGACAATCTCACAATCTCTCCCTTAGACCCTCTCACTATCTCACCCTTAGACCCTCTCACTATCACCCTCTCACTATCTCATCCTTAGACCCTCTCACTATCTCACCCTTAGACCCTCTCACTATCTCACCCTTAGACCCTCTCACTATCTCACCCTTAGACCCTCTCACCATCTCACCCTTAGACCCTCTCACTATCTCACCCTTAGACCCTCTCACTATCTCACCCTTAGACCCTCTCACTATCTCACCCTTAGACCCTCTCACTATCTCACCCTTAGACCCTCTCACTATCTCACTCTTAGACCCTCTCACCATCTCACCCTTAGACCCTCTCACTATCACCCTCTCACTATCTCACCCTCAGACCCTCTCACTATCTCACCCTTAGACCCTCTCACCATCTCACCCTTATACCCTCTCACTATCAGCCTCTCACTATCTCACCCTTAGACCCTCTCACTATCTCACCCTTAGACCCTCTCACTATCACCCTCTCACTATCTCACCCTTAGACCCTCTCACTATCTCACCCTTAACCCTTCTCACTATCTCACACTTAGACCCTCTCACTATCTCACCCTTAGACCCTCTCACTATCTCACCCTTAGACCCACTCACTATCTCACCCTTAGACCCTCTCACTCTCTCACCCTTAGACCCTCTCACTATCACCCTCTCACTATCTCACCCTTAGACCCTCTCACTATCTCACCCTTAGACCCTCTCACTATCTCACCCTTAGACCCTCTCACTATCTCACCCTTAGACCCTCTCACTATCTCACCCTTAGACCCTCTCACTATCTCAACCTTAGACCCTCTCACTATCTCACCCTTAGACCCTCTCACTATCTCATCCTTAGACCCTCTCACCATCTCACCCTTAGACCCTCTCACTATCTCACCCTTAGACCCTCTTACTATCTCACCCTTAGACCCTCTCACTATCTCACCCTTAGACCCCCTCACTATCTCACCCTTAGACCCTCTCACTATCACCCTCTCACTATCTCACCCTTAGACCCTCTCAATATCTCACCCTTAGACCCTCTCACTATCTCACCCTTAGACCCTCTCACTATATCACCCTTAGACCCTATCACTATCTCACCCTTAGACCCTCTCACTATCTCACCCTTAGACCCTCTCACTATCTCACCCTTCGACCCTCTCACTATCTCACCCTTAGACCCTCTCACTATCTCACCCTTAGAGCCTCTCACTATCTCACCCTTAGACCCTCTCACTATCTCACCCTTAGACCCTCTCACTATCTCACCCTTAGACCCTCTCACTATCTCACCCTTAGACAATCTCACTATCTCTCCCTTAGACCCTCTCACTATCTCACCCTTAGACCCTCTCACTATCTCATCCTTAGACCCTCCAACTATCTCACCCTTAGACCCTCTCACTATCTCACCCTTAGACCGTCTCACTATCTCACCCTTAGACCCTCTCACTATCTCACCCTTAGACCCTCTCACTATCTCACCCTTAGACAATCTCACTATCTCACCCTTAGACCCTCTCACTATCTCACCCTTAGACCCTCTCACTATCTCACCCTTAGACCCTCTCACTATCTCATCCTTAGACCCTCTCACTATCTCACCCTTAGACCCTCTCACTATCTCACCCTTAGACCCTCTCACTATCTCACCCTTAGACCCTCTCACTATCTCACCCTTAGACCCTCTCACTATCTCACCCTTAGACCCTCTCACTATCTCACCCTTAGACCTTCTCACTATCTCACCCTTAGACCCTCTCACCATCTCACCCTTAGACCCTCTCACTATCTCACCCTTAGACCCTCTCACTATCACCCTCTCACTATCTCACCCTTAGACCCTCTCACCATCTCACCCCTAGACCCTCTCACTATCTCACCCTTAGACCCTCTCACTATCTCACCCTTAGACCCTCTCACTATCTCACCCTTAGACCCTCTCACCATCACCCTCTCACTGTCTCACCCTTAGACCCTCCCACTATCTCACCCTTAGACCCTCTCACTATCTCACCCTTAGAGCCTCTCACTATCTCACCCTTAGACCCTCTCACTATCTCACCCTTAGACCCTCTCACTATCTCACCCTTAGACCCCCTCACTATCACCCTGTCACTATCTCACCCTTAGACCCTCTCACCATCTCACCCTTAGACCCTCTCACTATCTCACCCTTAGACCCTCTCACCATCTCACCCTAAGACCCTCTCACTATCTCACCCTTAGACCCTCTCACTATCACCCTCTCACTATCTCACCCTTAGACCCTCTCACTATCTCACCCTTAGACCCTCTCACTATCTCACCCTTAGACCCTCTCACTATCTCACCCTTAGACCCTCTCACCATCTCACCCTTAGACCCTCTCACTATCTCACCCTTAGACCCTCTCACCATCTCACCCTTAGACCCTCTCACTATCTCACCCTTAGACCCTCTCATTATCTCACCCTTAGACCCTCTCACTATCTCACCCTTAGACCCTCTCACTATCTCACCCTTAGACCCTCTCACTATCTCACCCTTAGACCCTCTCACTATCTCACCCTCAGACCCTCTCGCTATCTCACCCTTAGACCCTCTCACTATCTCACCCTAAGACCCTCTCACTATCTCACCCTTAGACCCTCTCACTATCTCACCCTTAGACCCTCTCACCATCTCACCCTTAGACCCTCTCACTATCTCACCCTTAGACCCTCTCACTATCTCACCCTTAGACCCTCTCACTATCTCACCCTTAGACCCTCTCACTATCTCACCCTTAGACCCTCACACTATCTCACCCTTAGACCCTCTCACTATCACCCTCTCACTATCTCACCCTTAGACCCTCTCACTATCTCACCCTTAAACCCTCTCACTATCTCACCCTTAGACCCTCTCACTATCTCACCCTTCGACCCTCTCACTATCTCACCCTTAGACCCTCTCAATATCTCACCCTTAGAGCCTCTCACTATCTCACCATTAGACCCTCTCACTATCTCACCCTTAGACCCTCTCATTATCTCACCCTTAGACCCTCTCACTATCTCACCCTTAGACCCTCTCACTATCTCACCCTTAGACCCACTCACTATCTCACCCTTAAACCCTCTCACTATCTCACCCTTAGACCCTCTCACTATCTCACCTTTAGACCCTCTCACTATCTCACCCTTAGACCCTCTCACTATCTCACCCTTAGACCCTCTCACTATCTCACCCTTAAACCATCTCACTATCTCACCTTTAGACCCTCTCACTATCTCACCCTTAGACCCTCTCACTATCTCACCCTTAGACCCTCTCACTATCTCACCCTTAGACCCTCTCACTATCTCACCCTTAGACCCTCTCACCATCTCACCCTTAGACCCTCTCACTATCTCACCCTTAGACCCTCTCATTATCTCACCCTTAGACCCTCTCACCATCTCACCCTTAGACTCTCTCACTATCTCACCCTTAGACCCTCTCACTATCTCACCCTTAGACCCTCTCACTATCTCACCCTTAAACCCTCTCACTATCTCACCTTTAGACCCTCTCACTATCTCACCCTTAGACCCTCTCACTATCTCACCGTTAGACCCTCTCACTATCTCACCCTTAGACCCTCTCACTATCTCACCCTTAGACCCTCTCACTATATCACCCTTAGACCCTATCACTATCTCACCCTTAGACCCTCTCACTATCTCACCCTTAGACCCTCTCACTATCTCACCCTTAGACCCTCTCACTATCTCACCCTTAGACCCTCTCACTATCACCCTCTCACTATCTCACCCTTAGACCCTCTCACTATCTCACCCTTAGACCCTCTCACTATCTCACCCTCAGACCCTCTCGCTATCTCACCCTTAGACCCTCTCACTATCTCACCCTTAGACCCTCTCACTATCTCACCCTTAGACCCTCTCACTATCTCACCCTTAGACCCTCTCACCATCTCACCCTTAGACCCTCTCACTATCTCACCCTTAGACCCTCTCACTATCTCACCCTTAGACCCTCTCACTATCTCACCCTTAGACCCTCTCACTATCTCACCGTTAGACCCTCTCACTATCTCACCCTTAGACCCTCTCACTATCTCACCCTTAGACCCTCTCACTATATCACCCTTAGACCCTCTCACTATCTCACCCTTAGACCCTCTCACTATCTCACCCTTAGACCCTCTCACTATCTCACCCTTAGACCCTCTCACTATCTCACCCTTAGACCCTCTCACTATCTCACCCTTAAACCCTCTCACTATCTCACCCTTAGACCCTCTCACTATCTCACCTTTAGACCCTCTCACTCTCTCACCCTTAGACCCTCTCACTATCTCACCCTTAGACCCTCTCACTATCTCACCCTTAAACCCTCTCACTATCTCACCTTTAGACCCTCTCACTATCTCACCCTTAGACCCTCTCACTATCTCAACCTTAGACCCTCTCACTATCTCACCCTTAGACCCTCTCACTATCTCACCCTTAGACCCTCTCACTATCTCACCCTTAAACCCTCTCACTATCTCACCTTTAGACCCTCTCACTATCTCACCCTTAGACCCTCTCACTATCTCACCCTTAGACCCTCTCACTATCTCACCCTTAGACCCTCTCACTATCTCACCCTTAGACCCCCTCACTATCACCCTGTCACTATCTCACCCTTCAACCCTCTCACCATCTCACCCTTAGACCCTCTCACTATCTCACCCTTAGACCCTCTCACCATCTCACCCTTAGACCCTCTCACTATCTCACCCTTAGACCCTCTCACTCTCTCACCCTTAGACCCTCTCACTATCTCACCCTTAGACCCTCTCACCATCTCACCCTTAGACCCTCTCACTATCTCACCCTTAGACCCTCTCATTATATCACCCTTAGACCCTCTCACTATCTCACCCTTAGACCCTCTCACTATCTCACCCTTAGACCCTCTCACTATCTCACCCTTAGACCCTCTCACTATCTCACCCTTAGACCCCCTCACTATCACCCTGTCACTATCTCACCCTTCAACCCTCTCACCATCTCACCCTTAGACCCTCTCACTATCTCACCCTTAGACCCTCTCACCATCTCACCCTTAGACCCTCTCACTATCTCACCCTTAGACCCTCTCACTATCACCCTCTCACTATCTCACCCTTAGACCCTCTCACTATCTCACCCTTAGACCCTCTCACTATCTCACACTTAGACCCTCTCACTATCTCACCCTTAGACCCTCTCACTATCTCACCCTTAGAGCCTCTCACTATCTCACCCTTGAACCCTCTCACTATCTCACCCTTAGACCCTCTCATTATCTCACCCTTAGACCCTCTCATTATCTCACCCTTAGACCCTCTCACTATCTCACCCTTAGACCCTCTCACTATCTCACCCTTAGACCCTCTCACTATATCACCCTTAGACCCTCTCACTATCTCACCATCAGACCCTCTCGCTATCTCACCCTTAGACCCTCTCACTATCTCACCCTTAGACCCTCTCACTATCTCACCCTTAGACCCTCTCACTATCTCACCCTAAGACCCTCTCACCATCTCACCCCTAGACCCTCTCACTATCTCACCCTTAGACCCTCTCACTATCTCACCCTTAGACCCTCTCACTATCTCACCCTTAGACCCTCTCACCATCACCCTCTCCCTGTCTCACCCTTAGACCCTCCCACTATCTCACCCTTAGACCCTCTCACTATCTCACCCTTAGAGCCTCTCACTATCTCACCCTTAGACCCTCTCACTATCTCACCCTTAGACCCTCTCACTATCTCACCCTTAGACCCTCTCACTATCTCACCCTTAGACCCTCTCACTATCTCACCCTTAGACCCTCTCACTATCTCACCCTTAGACCCTCTCACTATCTCACCCTTAGACCCTCTCACTATCTCACCCTTAGACCCTCTCACTATCTATCTCACCCTTAGACCCTCTCTTTATCTCACCCTTAGACCCTCTCACTACCTCACCCTTAGACCCTCTCACTATCTCACCCTTAGACCCCCTCACTATCTCACCCCTAGACCCTCTCACTATCTCACCCTTAGACCCTCTCACTATCTCACCCTTAGACCCTCTCACTATCTATCTCACCCTTAGACCCTCTCTTTATCTCACCCTTAGACCCTCTCACTATCTCACCCTTAGACCCTCTCACTATCTCACCCTTAGACCCTCTTACTATCTATCTCACCCTTAGACCCTTTCTTTATCTCACCTTTAGACCCTCTCACTATCTCACCCTTAGACCCTCTCACTATCTCACCCTTAGACCCTCTCACTATCTCACCCTTAGACCCTCTCACTATCTCACCCTTAGACCCTCTCACTATCTCACCCTTAGACCCTCGCACTATCTCACCCTTAGACCCTCTCACTATCTCACCCTTAGACCCTCTCACTATCTCACCCTTAGACCCTCTCACTATCTCACCCTTAGACCCTCTCACTATCTCTCCCTTAGACCCTCTCACTATCTCACCCTTAGACCCTCTCACTATCTCACCCTTAGACCCTCTCACTATCTCACCCTTAGACCCTCTCACTATCTATCTCACCCTTAGACCCTCTCTTTATCTCAACCTTAGACCCTCTCACTATCTCACCCTTAGACCCTCTCACTATCTCACCCTTAGACCCTCTCACTATCTCACCCTTAGACCCTCTCACTATCTCACCCTTAGACCCTCTCACTATCTCACCCTTAGACCCTCTCACTATCTCACCCTTAGATCCTCTCACTATCTCACCCTTAGACCCTCTCACTATCTCACCCTTAGACCATCTCACTATCTCACCCTTAGACCCTCTCACTATCTCACCCTTAGACCCTCTCACTATCTCACCCTTAGACCCTCTCACTATCTCACCCTTAGACCCTCTCACTATCTCACCCTTAGACCGTCTCACTATCTCACCCTTAGACCCTCTCACTATCTCACCCTTAGACCCTCTCACTATCTCACCCTTAGACCCTCTCTTTATCTCACCCTTAGACCCTCTCACTATCTCACCCTTAGACCCTCTCACTATCTCACCCTTAGACCCTCTCACTATCTCACCCTTAGACCCTCTCTTTATCTCACCCTTAGACCCTCTCACTATCTCACCCTTAGACCCTCTCACTATCTCACACTTAGACCCTCTCACTATCTCACCCTTAGACCCTCTCACTATCTCACCCTTAGACCCTCTCACTATCTCACCCTTAGACCCTCTCATTATCTCACCCTTAGACCCTCTCACTATCTCACCCTTAGACCCTCTCTTTATCTCACCCTTAGACCCTCTCACTATCTCACCCTTAGACCCTCTCACTATCTCACCCTTAGACCCTCTCACTATCTCACCCTTAGACCCTCTCACTATCTCACCCATAAGCCCTCTCACTATCTCACCCTTAGACCCTCTCACTATCTCACACTAAGACCCTCTCACTATCTCACCCTTAGACCCTCTCACTATCTCACCCTTAGACCCTCTCACTATCTCACCCTTAGACCCTCTCACTATCTCACCCTTAGACCCTCTCACTATCTCACCCTTAGACCCTCTCACTATCTCACCCTTAGACCCTCTCACCATCTCACCCTTAGACCCTCTCACTATCTCACCCTAAGACCCTCTCAATATCTCACCCTTACACCCTCTCACTATCTCACCCTTAGACCCTCTCACTATCTCACCCTTAGACCCTCTCACTATCTCACCCTTAGACCCTCTCACTATCTCACACTTAGACCCTCTCACTATCTCACCCTTAGACCCTCTCTTTATCTCACCCTTAGACCCTCTCACTATCTCATATTTAGACCCTCTCACTATCTCACCCTTAGACCCTCTCACTGTCTCACCCTTAGACCCTCTCACTATCTCACCCTTACACCCTCTCACTATCTCACCCTTAGACCCTCTCTTTATCTCACCCTTAGACCCTCTCACTATCTCACCCTTAGACCCTCTCACTATCTCACCCTTAGACCGTCTCACTATCTCACCCTTAGACCCTCTCACTATCTCACCCTTAGACCCTCTCACTATCTCACCCTCAGACCCTCTCACTATCTCACCCTTAGACCCTCTCTTTATCTCACCCTTAGACCCTCTCCTTATCTCACCCTTAGACCCTCTCACTATCTCACCCTTAGACCGTCTCACTATCTCACCCTTAGACCCTCTCACTATCTCACCCTTAGACCGTCTCACTATCTATCTCACCCTTAGACCCTCTCACTATCTCACCCTTAGACCCTCTCACTATCACACCCTTAGACTCTCTCAATATCTCACCCTTAGACCCTTTCACTATCTCACCCTTAGACCCTGTCACTATCTCACCGTTAGACCCTCTCACTATCTCACCCTTAGACCCTCTCTTTATCTCACCCTTAGACCCTCTCACTATCTCACCCTTAGACCCTCTCACTATCTCACCCTTAGACAATCTCACTATCTCACCCTTAGACCCTCTCACTATCTCACCCTTAGACCCTCTCACTATCTCACCCTTAGACCCTCTCACTATCTCATCCTTAGACCCTCTCACTATCTCACCCTTAGACCCTCTCACTATCTCACCCTTAGACCCTCTCACTATCTCACCCTTAGACCCTCTCACTATCTCACCCTTAGACCCTCTCACTATCTCACCCTTAGACCCTCTCACTATCTCACCCTTAGACCTTCTCACTATCTCACCCTTAGACCCTCTCACCATCTCACCCTTAGACCCTCTCACTATCTCACCCTTAGACCCTCTCACTATCACCCTCTCACTATCTCACCCTTAGACCCTCTCACCATCTCACCCCTAGACCCTCTCACTATCTCACCCTTAGACCCTCTCACTATCTCACCCTTAGACCCTCTCACTATCTCACCCTTAGACCCTCTCACCATCACCCTCTCACTGTCTCACCCTTAGACCCTCCCACTATCTCACCCTTAGACCCTCTCACTATCTCACCCTTAGAGCCTCTCACTATCTCACCCTTAGACCCTCTCACTATCTCACCCTTAGACCCTCTCACTATCTCACCCTTAGACCCCCTCACTATCACCCTGTCACTATCTCACCCTTAGACCCTCTCACCATCTCACCCTTAGACCCTCTCACTATCTCACCCTTAGACCCTCTCACCATCTCACCCTAAGACCCTCTCACTATCTCACCCTTAGACCCTCTCACTATCACCCTCTCACTATCTCACCCTTAGACCCTCTCACTATCTCACCCTTAGACCCTCTCACTATCTCACCCTTAGACCCTCTCACTATCTCACCCTTAGACCCTCTCACCATCTCACCCTTAGACCCTCTCACTATCTCACCCTTAGACCCTCTCACCATCTCACCCTTAGACCCTCTCACTATCTCACCCTTAGACCCTCTCATTATCTCACCCTTAGACCCTCTCACTATCTCACCCTTAGACCCTCTCACTATCTCACCCTTAGACCCTCTCACTATCTCACCCTTAGACCCTCTCACTATCTCACCCTCAGACCCTCTCGCTATCTCACCCTTAGACCCTCTCACTATCTCACCCTAAGACCCTCTCACTATCTCACCCTTAGACCCTCTCACTATCTCACCCTTAGACCCTCTCACCATCTCACCCTTAGACCCTCTCACTATCTCACCCTTAGACCCTCTCACTATCTCACCCTTAGACCCTCTCACTATCTCACCCTTAGACCCTCTCACTATCTCACCCTTAGACCCTCACACTATCTCACCCTTAGACCCTCTCACTATCACCCTCTCACTATCTCACCCTTAGACCCTCTCACTATCTCACCCTTAAACCCTCTCACTATCTCACCCTTAGACCCTCTCACTATCTCACCCTTCGACCCTCTCACTATCTCACCCTTAGACCCTCTCAATATCTCACCCTTAGAGCCTCTCACTATCTCACCATTAGACCCTCTCACTATCTCACCCTTAGACCCTCTCATTATCTCACCCTTAGACCCTCTCACTATCTCACCCTTAGACCCTCTCACTATCTCACCCTTAGACCCACTCACTATCTCACCCTTAAACCCTCTCACTATCTCACCCTTAGACCCTCTCACTATCTCACCTTTAGACCCTCTCACTATCTCACCCTTAGACCCTCTCACTATCTCACCCTTAGACCCTCTCACTATCTCACCCTTAAACCATCTCACTATCTCACCTTTAGACCCTCTCACTATCTCACCCTTAGACCCTCTCACTATCTCACCCTTAGACCCTCTCACTATCTCACCCTTAGACCCTCTCACTATCTCACCCTTAGACCCTCTCACCATCTCACCCTTAGACCCTCTCACTATCTCACCCTTAGACCCTCTCATTATCTCACCCTTAGACCCTCTCACCATCTCACCCTTAGACTCTCTCACTATCTCACCCTTAGACCCTCTCACTATCTCACCCTTAGACCCTCTCACTATCTCACCCTTAAACCCTCTCACTATCTCACCTTTAGACCCTCTCACTATCTCACCCTTAGACCCTCTCACTATCTCACCGTTAGACCCTCTCACTATCTCACCCTTAGACCCTCTCACTATCTCACCCTTAGACCCTCTCACTATATCACCCTTAGACCCTATCACTATCTCACCCTTAGACCCTCTCACTATCTCACCCTTAGACCCTCTCACTATCTCACCCTTAGACCCTCTCACTATCTCACCCTTAGACCCTCTCACTATCACCCTCTCACTATCTCACCCTTAGACCCTCTCACTATCTCACCCTTAGACCCTCTCACTATCTCACCCTCAGACCCTCTCGCTATCTCACCCTTAGACCCTCTCACTATCTCACCCTTAGACCCTCTCACTATCTCACCCTTAGACCCTCTCACTATCTCACCCTTAGACCCTCTCACCATCTCACCCTTAGACCCTCTCACTATCTCACCCTTAGACCCTCTCACTATCTCACCCTTAGACCCTCTCACTATCTCACCCTTAGACCCTCTCACTATCTCACCGTTAGACCCTCTCACTATCTCACCCTTAGACCCTCTCACTATCTCACCCTTAGACCCTCTCACTATATCACCCTTAGACCCTCTCACTATCTCACCCTTAGACCCTCTCACTATCTCACCCTTAGACCCTCTCACTATCTCACCCTTAGACCCTCTCACTATCTCACCCTTAGACCCTCTCACTATCTCACCCTTAAACCCTCTCACTATCTCACCCTTAGACCCTCTCACTATCTCACCTTTAGACCCTCTCACTCTCTCACCCTTAGACCCTCTCACTATCTCACCCTTAGACCCTCTCACTATCTCACCCTTAAACCCTCTCACTATCTCACCTTTAGACCCTCTCACTATCTCACCCTTAGACCCTCTCACTATCTCAACCTTAGACCCTCTCACTATCTCACCCTTAGACCCTCTCACTATCTCACCCTTAGACCCTCTCACTATCTCACCCTTAAACCCTCTCACTATCTCACCTTTAGACCCTCTCACTATCTCACCCTTAGACCCTCTCACTATCTCACCCTTAGACCCTCTCACTATCTCACCCTTAGACCCTCTCACTATCTCACCCTTAGACCCCCTCACTATCACCCTGTCACTATCTCACCCTTCAACCCTCTCACCATCTCACCCTTAGACCCTCTCACTATCTCACCCTTAGACCCTCTCACCATCTCACCCTTAGACCCTCTCACTATCTCACCCTTAGACCCTCTCACTCTCTCACCCTTAGACCCTCTCACTATCTCACCCTTAGACCCTCTCACCATCTCACCCTTAGACCCTCTCACTATCTCACCCTTAGACCCTCTCATTATATCACCCTTAGACCCTCTCACTATCTCACCCTTAGACCCTCTCACTATCTCACCCTTAGACCCTCTCACTATCTCACCCTTAGACCCTCTCACTATCTCACCCTTAGACCCCCTCACTATCACCCTGTCACTATCTCACCCTTCAACCCTCTCACCATCTCACCCTTAGACCCTCTCACTATCTCACCCTTAGACCCTCTCACCATCTCACCCTTAGACCCTCTCACTATCTCACCCTTAGACCCTCTCACTATCACCCTCTCACTATCTCACCCTTAGACCCTCTCACTATCTCACCCTTAGACCCTCTCACTATCTCACACTTAGACCCTCTCACTATCTCACCCTTAGACCCTCTCACTATCTCACCCTTAGAGCCTCTCACTATCTCACCCTTGAACCCTCTCACTATCTCACCCTTAGACCCTCTCATTATCTCACCCTTAGACCCTCTCATTATCTCACCCTTAGACCCTCTCACTATCTCACCCTTAGACCCTCTCACTATCTCACCCTTAGACCCTCTCACTATATCACCCTTAGACCCTCTCACTATCTCACCATCAGACCCTCTCGCTATCTCACCCTTAGACCCTCTCACTATCTCACCCTTAGACCCTCTCACTATCTCACCCTTAGACCCTCTCACTATCTCACCCTAAGACCCTCTCACCATCTCACCCCTAGACCCTCTCACTATCTCACCCTTAGACCCTCTCACTATCTCACCCTTAGACCCTCTCACTATCTCACCCTTAGACCCTCTCACCATCACCCTCTCCCTGTCTCACCCTTAGACCCTCCCACTATCTCACCCTTAGACCCTCTCACTATCTCACCCTTAGAGCCTCTCACTATCTCACCCTTAGACCCTCTCACTATCTCACCCTTAGACCCTCTCACTATCTCACCCTTAGACCCTCTCACTATCTCACCCTTAGACCCTCTCACTATCTCACCCTTAGACCCTCTCACTATCTCACCCTTAGACCCTCTCACTATCTCACCCTTAGACCCTCTCACTATCTCACCCTTAGACCCTCTCACTATCTATCTCACCCTTAGACCCTCTCTTTATCTCACCCTTAGACCCTCTCACTACCTCACCCTTAGACCCTCTCACTATCTCACCCTTAGACCCCCTCACTATCTCACCCCTAGACCCTCTCACTATCTCACCCTTAGACCCTCTCACTATCTCACCCTTAGACCCTCTCACTATCTATCTCACCCTTAGACCCTCTCTTTATCTCACCCTTAGACCCTCTCACTATCTCACCCTTAGACCCTCTCACTATCTCACCCTTAGACCCTCTTACTATCTATCTCACCCTTAGACCCTTTCTTTATCTCACCTTTAGACCCTCTCACTATCTCACCCTTAGACCCTCTCACTATCTCACCCTTAGACCCTCTCACTATCTCACCCTTAGACCCTCTCACTATCTCACCCTTAGACCCTCTCACTATCTCACCCTTAGACCCTCGCACTATCTCACCCTTAGACCCTCTCACTATCTCACCCTTAGACCCTCTCACTATCTCACCCTTAGACCCTCTCACTATCTCACCCTTAGACCCTCTCACTATCTCTCCCTTAGACCCTCTCACTATCTCACCCTTAGACCCTCTCACTATCTCACCCTTAGACCCTCTCACTATCTCACCCTTAGACCCTCTCACTATCTATCTCACCCTTAGACCCTCTCTTTATCTCAACCTTAGACCCTCTCACTATCTCACCCTTAGACCCTCTCACTATCTCACCCTTAGACCCTCTCACTATCTCACCCTTAGACCCTCTCACTATCTCACCCTTAGACCCTCTCACTATCTCACCCTTAGACCCTCTCACTATCTCACCCTTAGATCCTCTCACTATCTCACCCTTAGACCCTCTCACTATCTCACCCTTAGACCATCTCACTATCTCACCCTTAGACCCTCTCACTATCTCACCCTTAGACCCTCTCACTATCTCACCCTTAGACCCTCTCACTATCTCACCCTTAGACCCTCTCACTATCTCACCCTTAGACCGTCTCACTATCTCACCCTTAGACCCTCTCACTATCTCACCCTTAGACCCTCTCACTATCTCACCCTTAGACCCTCTCTTTATCTCACCCTTAGACCCTCTCACTATCTCACCCTTAGACCCTCTCACTATCTCACCCTTAGACCCTCTCACTATCTCACCCTTAGACCCTCTCTTTATCTCACCCTTAGACCCTCTCACTATCTCACCCTTAGACCCTCTCACTATCTCACACTTAGACCCTCTCACTATCTCACCCTTAGACCCTCTCACTATCTCACCCTTAGACCCTCTCACTATCTCACCCTTAGACCCTCTCATTATCTCACCCTTAGACCCTCTCACTATCTCACCCTTAGACCCTCTCTTTATCTCACCCTTAGACCCTCTCACTATCTCACCCTTAGACCCTCTCACTATCTCACCCTTAGACCCTCTCACTATCTCACCCTTAGACCCTCTCACTATCTCACCCATAAGCCCTCTCACTATCTCACCCTTAGACCCTCTCACTATCTCACACTAAGACCCTCTCACTATCTCACCCTTAGACCCTCTCACTATCTCACCCTTAGACCCTCTCACTATCTCACCCTTAGACCCTCTCACTATCTCACCCTTAGACCCTCTCACTATCTCACCCTTAGACCCTCTCACTATCTCACCCTTAGACCCTCTCACCATCTCACCCTTAGACCCTCTCACTATCTCACCCTAAGACCCTCTCAATATCTCACCCTTACACCCTCTCACTATCTCACCCTTAGACCCTCTCACTATCTCACCCTTAGACCCTCTCACTATCTCACCCTTAGACCCTCTCACTATCTCACACTTAGACCCTCTCACTATCTCACCCTTAGACCCTCTCTTTATCTCACCCTTAGACCCTCTCACTATCTCATATTTAGACCCTCTCACTATCTCACCCTTAGACCCTCTCACTGTCTCACCCTTAGACCCTCTCACTATCTCACCCTTACACCCTCTCACTATCTCACCCTTAGACCCTCTCTTTATCTCACCCTTAGACCCTCTCACTATCTCACCCTTAGACCCTCTCACTATCTCACCCTTAGACCGTCTCACTATCTCACCCTTAGACCCTCTCACTATCTCACCCTTAGACCCTCTCACTATCTCACCCTCAGACCCTCTCACTATCTCACCCTTAGACCCTCTCTTTATCTCACCCTTAGACCCTCTCCTTATCTCACCCTTAGACCCTCTCACTATCTCACCCTTAGACCGTCTCACTATCTCACCCTTAGACCCTCTCACTATCTCACCCTTAGACCGTCTCACTATCTATCTCACCCTTAGACCCTCTCACTATCTCACCCTTAGACCCTCTCACTATCACACCCTTAGACTCTCTCAATATCTCACCCTTAGACCCTTTCACTATCTCACCCTTAGACCCTGTCACTATCTCACCGTTAGACCCTCTCACTATCTCACCCTTAGACCCTCTCTTTATCTCACCCTTAGACCCTCTCACTATCTCACCCTTAGACCCTCTCACTATCTCACCCTTAGACCCTCTCACTATCTCACCCTTAGACCCTCTCACTATCACACCCTTAGACTCTCTCAATATCTCACCCTTAGACCCTTTCACTATCTCACCCTTAGACCCTGTCACTATCTCACCGTTAGACCCTCTCACTATCTCACCCTTAGACCCTCTCTTTATCTCACCCTTAGACCCTCTCACTATCTCACCCTTAGACCCTCTCACTATCTCACCCTTAGACCCTCTCACTATCTCACCCTTAGACCCTCTCACTATCTCACCCTTAGACCCTCTCACTATCTCACCCTTAGACCCTCTCACTATCTCACCCTTAGACCCTCTCACTATCTCACCCTTAGACCCTCTCACTATCTCACCCTTAGACCTTCTCACCTTCTCGACCTTAAACCCTCTCACTATCTCGACCTTAGACCCTCTCACTATCTCACTCTTAGACCCTCTCACTATCTCACCCTTAGACCCTCTCACTATCTCACCCTTAGACCCTCTCACTATCTCACCCTTAGACCCTCTCACTATCTCACCCTTAGACCCTGTCACTATCTCACCCTTAGACCCTCTCACTATCTCACCCTTAGACCCTCTCACTATCTCACCCTTAGACCCTCTCACTATCTCACCCTTAGACCCTCTCACTATCTCACCCTTAGACCCTCTCACTATCTCACCCTTAGACCCTCTCACTATCTCACCCTTAGACCCTCTCACTATTTCACCCTTAGACCCTCTCACTATCTCACCCTTAGACCCTCTCACTATCTCACCCTTAGACCCTCTCACTATCTCACCCTTAGACCCTCTCACCATCTCACCCTTAGACCCTCTCACTATCTATCTCACCCTTAGACCCTCTCATTATCTCACCCTTAGACCCTCTCACTATCTCACCCTCAGACCCTCTCACTATCTCACCCTTAGACCCTCTCACTATCTCACCCTTAGACCCTCTCACTATCTCACCATTAGACCTTCTCACTATCTCACCCTTAGACCCTCTCACTATCTCACCCTTAGACCCTCTCACTATCTCACCCTTAGACCCTTTCACTATCTATCTCACCCTTAGACCCTCTCATTATCTCATCCTTAGACCCTCTCACTATCTCACCCTTAGACCCTCTCACTATCTCACCCTTAGACCCTCTCACTATCTCACCCTTAGACCCTCTCTTTATCTCACCCTTAGACCCTCTCACTATCTCACCCTTAGACCCTCTCACTATCTCACCCTTAGACCCTCTCACTATCTCACCCTTAGACCCTCTCACTATCTCATCCTTAGACCCCCTCACTATCTCACCCTTAGACCCTCTCACTATCTCACCCTTAGACCCTCTCACTATCTCACCCTTAGACCCTCTCACTATCTATCTCACCCTTAGACCCTCTCTTTATCTCACCCTTAGACCCTCTCACTATCTCACCCTTAGACCCTCTCACTATCTCACCTTTAGACCCTCTCACTATCTATCTCACCCTTAGACCCTCTCTTTATCTCAACTTTAGACCCTCTCACTATCTCACCCTTAGACCCTCTCACTATCTCACCCTTAGACCCTCTCACTATCTCTTCCTTAGACCCTCTCACTATCTCACCTTTAGACCCTCTCACTATCTCACCCTTAGACCCTCTCACTATCTCACCCTTAGACCCTCTCACTATCTCACCCTTAGACCCTCTCTTTATCTCGCCCTTAGACCCTCTCACTATCTCACCCTTAGACCCTCTCTTTATCTCACCCTTAGAAACTCTCGCTATCTCACCCTTAGACCCTCTCACTATCTCACCCTTAGACCCTCTCACTATCTCACCCTTAGACCCCCTCACTATCTCACCCTTAGACCCTCTCACTATCTCACCCTTAGACCCTCTCACTATCTCACCCTTAGACCCTCTCACTATCTATCTCACCCTTAGACCCTCTCACTTTCTCACCCTTAGACCCTCTCACTATCTCACCCTTAGACCCTCTCACTATCTCACCCTTAGACCCTCTCACTATCTCACCCTTAGACCCTCTCACTATCTATCTCACCCTTAGACCCTCTCTTTATCTCACCCTTAGACCCTCTCACTACCTCACCCTTAGACCCTCTCACTATCTCACCCTTAGACCCCCTCACTATCTCACCCCTAGACCCTCTCACTATCTCACCCTTAGACCCTCTCACTGTCTCACCCTTAGACCCTCTCACTATCTATCTCACCCTTAGACCCTCTCTTTATCTCACCCTTAGACCCTCTCACTATCTCACCCTTAGACCCTCTCTCTATCTCACCCTTAGACCCTCTTACTATCTATCTCACCCTTAGACCCTTTCTTTATCTCACCTTTAGACCCTCTCACTATCTCACCCTTAGACCCTCTCACTATCTCACCCTTAGACCCTCTCACTATCTCACCCTTAGACCCTCTCACTATCTCACCCTTAGACCCTCTCACTATCTCACCCTTAGACCCTCGCACTATCTCACCCTTAGACCCTCTCACTATCTCACCCTTAGACCCTCTCACTATCTCACCCTTAGACCCTCTCACTATCTCACCCTTAGACCCTCTCACTATCTCTCCCTTAGACCCTCTCACTATCTCACCCTTAGACCCTCTCACTATCTCACCCTTAGACCCTCTCACTATCTCACCCTTAGACCCTCTCACTATCTATCTCACCCTTAGACCCTGTCTTTATCTCACCCTTAGACCCTCTCACTATCTCACCCTTAGACCCTCTCACTATCTCACCCTTAGACCCTCTCACTATCTCACCCTTAGACCCTCTCACTATCTCACCCTTAGACCCTCTCACTATCTCACCCTTAGACCCTCTCACTATCTCACCCTTAGATCCTCTCACTATCTCACCCTTAGACCCTCTCACTATCTCACCCTTAGACCATCTCACTATCTCACCCTTAGACCCTCTCACTATCTCACCCTTAGACCCTCTCACTATCTCAACCTTAGACCCTCTCACTATCTCACCCTTAGACCCTCTCACTATCTCACCCTTAGACCCTCTCACTATCTCACCCTTAGACCCTCTCACTATCTCACCCTTAGACCCTCTCACTATCTCACCCTTAGACCCTCTCTTTATCTCACCCTTAGACCCTCTCACTATCTCACCCTTAGACCCTCTCACTATCTCACCCTTAGACCCTCTCACTATCTCACCCTTAGACCCTCTCACTATCTCACCCTTAGACCCTCTCACTATCTCACACTTAGACCCTCTCACTATCTCACCCTTAGACCCTCTCACTATCTCTCCCTTAGACCCTCTCACTATCTCACCCTTAGACCCTCTCATTATCTCACCCTTAGACCCTCTCACTATCTCACCCTTAGAACCTCTCACTATCTCACCCTTAGACCCTCTCACTATCTCACCCTTAGACCCTCTCACTATCTGTCTCACCCTTAGACCCTCTCACCATCTCACCCTTAGACCCTCTCACTATCTCACCCATAGACCCTCTCACTATCTCACCCTTAGACCCTCTCACTATCTCACCCTAAGACCCTCTCACTATCTCACCCTTAGACCCTCTCACTATCTCACCCTTAGACCCTCTCACTATCTCACCCTTAGACCCTCTCACTATCTCACCCTTAGACTCTCTCACTATCTCACCCTTAGACCCTCTCACTATCTCACCCTGAGACCCTCTCACCATCTCACCCTTAGACCCTCTCACTATCTCACCCTTAGACCCTCTCAATATCTCACCTTTAGACCCTCTCACTATCTCACCTTTAGACCCTCTCACTATCTCACCGTTAGACCCTCTCACTATCTCACCCTTAGACCCTCTCACTATCTCACCCTTAGACCCTCTCACTATCTCACCCTTAGACCTTCTCACTATCTCACCCTTAGACCCTCTCACTATCTCACCCTTAGACCCTCTCTTTATCTCACCCTTAGACCCTCTCACTATCTCACCCTTAGACCCTCTCACTATCTCACCCTTAGAACCTCTCACTATCTCACCCTTAGACCCTCTCACTATCTCACCCTTAGACCCTTTCACTATCTATCTCACCCTAAGACCCTCTCTTTATCTCACCCTTAGACCCTCTCACTATCTCACACTTAGACCCTCTCTTTATCTCACCCTTAGACCCTCTCACTATCTCACCCTTAGACCCTCTCACTATCTCACCCTTAGACCCTCTCACTATCTCACCCTTAGACCCTCTCACTATCTCACCCTTAGACCCTCTCACTATCTCACCCTTAGACCCTCTCACTATCTCACCCTAAGACCCTCTCACTATCTCACCCTTAGACCCTCTCACTATCTCACCCTTAGACCCTCTCACTATCTCATCCTTAGACCCTCTCACTATCTCACCCTTAGACCCTCTCACTATCACACCCTTAGACCCTCTCAAAATCTCACCCTTAGAACCTCTCACTATATCACCCTTAGACCCTGTCACTACCTCACCCTTAGACCCTCTCACTATTTCACCCTAAGACCCTCTCTTTATCTCAGCCTTAGACAGTCTCACTATCTCACCCTTAGACCCTCTCACTATCTCACCCTTAGACCCTCTAACTCTCACCCTTAGACCCTCTCACTATCTCACCCTTAGACCCTCTCACTATCTATCTCACCCTTAGACCCTCTCTTTATCTCACCTTTAGACCCTCTCACTATCTCACCCTTAGACCCTCTCACTATGTCACCCTTAGACCCTCTCACTATCTCACCCTTAGACCCTCTCACTATCTCACCCTTAGACCCTCTCACTATCTCACCTTTAGACCCTCTCACTATCTCACCCTTAGACCCTCTCACTATCTCACCCTTAGACCCTCTCACTATCTATCTCACCCTTAGACCCTCTCACTATCTCACCCTTAGACCCTCTCACTATCTCACCCTTAGACCCTCTTACTATCTCACCCTTAGACCCTCTCACTATCTCACCCTTGGACCCTCTCACTATCTCACCCTTAGACCCTCTCACTATCTCACCCTTAGACCCTCTCACTATCTATCTCACCCTTAGACCCTCTCTTTATCTCACCCTTAGACCCTCTCACTACCTCACCCTTAGACCCTCTTACTATCTCACCCTTAGACCCCCTCACTATCTCACCCCTAGACCCTCTCACTATCTCACCCTTAGACCCTCTCACTATCTCACCCTTAGACCCTCTCACTATCTATCTCACCCTTAGACCCTCTCTTTATCTCACCCTTAGACCCTCTCACTATCTCACCCTTAGGCCCTCTCACTATCTCACCCTTAGACCCTCTCACTATCTATCTCACCCTTAGACCCTCTCTTTATCTCACCTTTAGACCCTCTCACTATCTCACCCTTAGACCCTCTCACTATCTCACCCTTAGACCCTCTCACTATCTCACCCTTAGACCCTCTCACTATCTCACCCTTAGACCCTCTCACTATCTCACCCTTAGACCCTCTCACTATCTCACCCTTAGACCCTCGCACTATCTCACCCTTAGATCCTCTCACTATCTCACCCTTAGACAATCTCACTATCTCACCCTTAGACCCTCTCACTATCTCACCCTTAGACCCTCTCACTATCTCACCCTTAGACCCTCTCACTATCTATCTCACCCTTAGACCCTCTCTTTATCTCACCCTTAGACCCTCTCACTATCTCACCCTTAGACACTCTCACTATCTCACCCTTAGACCCTCTCACTATCTCACCCTTAGACCCCTTCACTATCTCACCCTTAGACCCTCTCACTATCTCACCCTTAGACCCTCTCTATATCTCACATTTAGACCCTCTCACTATCTCACCCTTAGACCCTCTCACTATCTCACCCTTAGACCCTCTCACTATCTCACCCTTAGATCCTCTCACTATCTCACCCTTAGACCCTCTCACTATCTCACCCTTAGACCCTCTGACTATCTCACCCTTAGACACTCTCACTATCTCACCCTTAGACCCTCTCACTATCTCACCCTTAGACCCTCTCACTATCTCACCCTTAGAGCCTCTCACTATCTCACTCTTAGACCCTCTCACTATCTCACCCTTAGACGCTCTCACTATCTCACCCTTAGACCCTCTCACTATCTCACCCTTAGACCCTCTCACAATCTCACCCTTAGAGCCTTTCACTATCTCACCCTTAGACCCTCTCACTATCTCACCCTTAGACACTCTCACTATCTCACCCTTAGACCCTCTCACTATCTCACCCTTAGACCCTCTCACTATCTCACCCTTAGACCCTCTCACTATCTCACCCTTAGACACTCGCACTATCTCACCCTTAGACCCTCTCACTATCTCACCCTTATACCCTCTCACTATCTCACAATTAGACCCTCTCACTATCTCACCCTTAGACCCTCTCTTTATCTCACCCTTAGACCCTCTCTTTATCTCACCCTTAGACCCTCTCACTATCTCACCCTTAGACCCTCTCACTATCTCTCCCTTAGACCCTCTCAATATCTCACCCTTAGACCCTCTCACTATCTCACCCTTAGACCCTCTCACTATCTCACCCTTAGACCCTCTCACTATCTCACCCTTAGACCCTCTCACTATCTATCTCACCCTTAGACCCTCTCTTTATCTCACCCTTAGACCCTCTCACTATCTCACCCTTAGACCCTCTCACTATCTCACCCTTAGACCCTCTCACTATCTCACCCTTAGACCCTCTCTTTATCTCACCCTTAGACCCTCTCACTATCTCACCCTTAGACCCTCTCACTATCTCACCCTTAGACCCTCTCACTATCTCACCCTTAGACCCTCTCACTATCTCACCCTTAGACCCTCTCACTATCTCACCCTTAGACCCTCTCACTATCTCACCCTTAGACCCTCTCACTATCTCACCCTTAGACCCTCTCACTATCTCACCCTTAGACCCTCTCACTATCTATCTCACCCTTAGACCCTCTCTTTATCTCACCCTTAGACCCTCTCACTATCTCACCCTTAGACCCTCTCACTATCTCACCCTTAGACCCTCTCACTATCTCACCCTTAGACCCCCTCTTTATCTCACCCTTAGACCCTCTCACTATCTCACCCTTAGACCCTCTCACTATCTCACCCTTAGCCCCTCTCACTAACTCACCCTTAGACCCTCTCACTATCTCACCCTTAGACCCTCTCACTATCTCACCCTTAGACCCTCTCACTATCTCACCCTTAGACCCTCTCACTATCTCACCCTTAGACCTTCTCACTATCTCACCCTTAGACCCTCTCACTATCTCACCCTTAGACCCTCTCACTATCTCACCCTTAGACCCTCTCACTATCTCACCCTTAGACCCTCTCACTATCTCACCCTTAGACCCTCTCACTATCTCACCCTTAGACCCTCTCACTATCTCACCCTTAGACCCTCTCTTTATCTCACCCTTAGACCCTCTCACTATCTCACCCTTAGACCCTCTCTTTATCTCACCCTTAGAAACTCTCACTATCTCACCCTTAGACCCTCTCACTATCTCACCCTTAGACCCTCTCACTATCTCACCCTTAGACCCCCTCACTATCTCACCCTTAGACCCTCTCACTATCTCACCCTTAGACCCTCTCACTATCTCACCCTTAGACCCTCTCACTATCTATCTCACCCTTAGAACCTCTCACTATCTCACCCTTAGACCCTCTCACTATCTCACCCTTAGACCCTCTCACTATCTCACCCTTAGACCCTCTCACTATCTCACCCTTAGACCCTCTCACTATCTCACCCTTAGACCCTCTCACTATCTCACAGACCCTCTCACTATCTATCTCACCCTTAGACCCTCTCTTTATCTCACCCTCAGACCCTCTCACTATCTCACCCTTAGACCCTCTCACTATCTCACCCTTAGACCCTCTCACTATCTATCTCACCCTTAGACCCTCTCTTTATCTCACCCTTAGACCCTCTCACTATCTCACCCTTAGACCCTCTCACTATCTCACCCTTAGACCCTCTCACTATCTCACCCTTAGACCCTCTCACTATCTCACCCTTAGACCCTCTCACTATCTCACCCTTAGACCCTCTCACTATCTCACCCTTAGACCCTCTCACTATCTCACCCTTAGACCCTCTCACTATCTCACCCTTAGACCCTCTCACTATCTATCTCACCCTTAGACCCTCTCTTTATCTTACCCTTAGACCCTCTCACTATCTCACCCTTAGACCCTCTCACTATCTCACCCTTAGACCCTCTCACTATCTCACCCTAAGACCCTCTCACTATCTCACCCTTAGACCCTCTCACTATCTCACCCTTAGACCCTCTAACTATCTCACCCTTAGACCCTCTCACTATCTCACCCTTAGACCCTCTCACTATCTCACCCTTAGACCGTCTCACTATCTCACCCTTAGACCCTCTCACTATCTCACCCTTAGACCCTCTCACTATCTCACCCTTAGACCCTCTCACTATCTCACGCTTAGACCCTCTCACTATCTCACCCTTAGACCCTGTCACTATCTCACCCTTAGACCCTCTCACTATCTCACCCTTAGACCCTCTCACTATCTCACCCTTAGACCCTCTCACTATCTCACCCTTAGACCCTCTCACTATCTCACCCTTACACCCTCTCACTATCTCACCCTTAGACCCTCTCACTATCTCACCCTTAGACCCTCTCACTATCTCATCCTTAGACCCTCTCACTATCTCACCCTTAGACCCTCTCTTTATCTCACCGTTAGACCCTCTCACTATCTCACCCTTAGACCCTCTCACTATCTCACCCTTAGACCCTCTCAATATCTCACCCTTAGACCCTCTCACTATCTCACCCTTAGACCCTCTCACTATCTCACCCTTAGACCCTCTCACTATCTCACCCTTAGACCCTTTCACTATCTCACCCTTAGACCCTCTCACTATCTATCTCACCCTTAGACCCTCTCTTTATCTCACCCTTAGTCCCTCACACTATCTCACCCTTAGACCCTCTCACTATCTATCTCACCCTTAGACCCTCTCTTTATCTCACCCTTAGACCCTCTCACTATCTCACCCTTAGACCCTCTCACTATCTCACCCTTAGACCCTCTCACTATCTCACCCTTAGACCCTCTCACTATCTCACCCTTAGACCCTCTCACCATCTCACCCTTAGACCCTCTCACTATCTCACCCTTAGACCCTCTCACTATCTCACCCTTAGACCCTCTCACTATCTCACCCTTAGACCCTCTCACTATCTCACCCTTAGACCCTCTCACTATCTCACCCTTAGACCCTCTCACTATCTCACCCTTAGACCCTCTCACTATCTCACCCTTAGACCCTCTCACTATCTCACCCTTAGACCCTCTCACTATCTCACCCTTAGACCCTCTCACTATCTCAGCCTTAGACCCTCTCACTATCTCACCCTTAGACCCTCTCACTATCTCACCCTTAGACCCTCTCACTATCTCACCCTTAGACCCTCTCACTATCTCACCCTTAGACCCTCTCACTATCTCACCCTTAGACCCTCTCACTATCTCACCCTTAGACCCTCTCACTATCTCACCCTTTGACCCTCTCACTATCTCACCCATAGAACCTCTCACTATCTCACCCTTAGACCCTCTCTTTATCTCACCCTTAGACCCTCTCACGATCTCACCCTTAGACCCTCTCACTATCTCACCCTTAGACCCTCTCACTATCTCACCCTTAGACCCTCTCACTATCTCACCCTTAGACCCTCTCACCATCTCACCCTTAGACCCTCTCACTATCTCACCCTTAGACCCTCTCACTATCTCACCCTTAGACCCTCTCACTATCTCACCCTTAGACCCTCTCACTATCTCACCCTTAGACCCTCTCACTATCTCACCCTTAGACCCTCTCACTATCTCACCCTTAGACCCTCTCACTATCTCACCCTTAGACCCTCGCACTATCTCACCCTTAGATCCTCTCACTATCTCACCCTTAGACCCTCTCACTATCTATCTCACCCTTAGAACCTCTCTTTATCTCACCCTTAGACCCTCTCACCATCTCACCCTTAGACCCTCTCACTATCTCACCCATAGACCCTCTCACTATCTCACCCTTAGACCCTCTCACTATCTCACCCTTAGACCCTCTCACTATCTCACCCTTAGACCCTCTCACTATCTCACCCTTAGATCCTCTCTTTATCTCACCCTTAGACCCTCTCACCATCTCACCCTTAGACCCTCTCACTATCTCATCCTTAGACCCTCTCACTATCTCACCCTTAGACCCTCTCACTATCTCACCCTTAGACCCTCTCACTATCTCACCCTTAGACCCTCTCACTATCTCACCTTTAGACCCTCTCACTATCTCACCCTTAGAACCTCTCACTATCTCACCCTTAGACCCTCTCACTATCTCACCCTTGGACCCTCTCTTTATCTCACCCTTAGACCCTCTCACTATCTCACCCTTAGGCCCTCTCACTACCTCACCCTTAGACCCTCTCACTATCTCACCCTTAGACCCTCTCACTATCTCACCCTTAGACCCTCTCACTATCTCACCCTTAGACCCTCTCACTATCTCACCCTTAGACCCTCTCACTATCTCACCCTTAGACCCGCTCACTATCTCACCCATAGACCCTCTCACTATCTCACCCTTAGACCCTCTCACTATCTCACCCTTAGACCCTCTCACTATCTCACCCTTAGACCCTCTCACTATCTCACTCTTAGACCCTCTCACTATCTCACCCTTAGACCCTCTCACTATCTCACACTTAGACCCTCTCACTATTTCACCCTTATACCCTCTCACTATCTCACCCTTAGACCCTCTCACTATCTCACCCTTAGACCCTCTCACTATCTCACCCTTAGACCCTCTCACTATCTCACCCTTAGACCCTCTAACTATCTCACCCTTAGACCCTCTCTTTATCTCACCCTTAGACCCTCTCACTATCTCACCCTTAGACCCTCTCACAATCTCACCCTTAGACCCTCTCACTATCTCATCCTTAGACCCTCTCACTATCTCACCCTTAGACCCTCTCACTATCTCACCCTTAGACCCTCTCACTATCTCACCCTTAGACACTCGCACTATCTCACCCTTAGACCCTCTCACTATCTCACCCTTAGACCCTCTCACTATCTCACCCTTAGACCCTCTCACTATCTCACCCTTAGACCCTCTCACTATCTCACCCTTAGACCCTCTCACTATCTATCTCACCCTTAGACCCTCTCTTTATCTCACCCTTAGACCCTTTCACTATCTCACCCTTAGACACTCTCACTATCTCACCCTTAGACCCTCTCACTATCTCACCCTTAGACCCCCTCACTATCTCACCCTTAGACCCTCTCACTATCTCACCCTTAGACCCTCTCACTATCTCACCCTTAGACCCTCTCACTATCTCACCCTTAGACACTCTCACTATCTCACCCTTAGACCCTCTCACTATCTCACCCTTAGACCCTCTCACTATCTCACACTTAGACCCTCTCACTATCTCACCCTTAGACACTCTCACTATCTCACCCTTAGACCCTCTCACTATCTCACCCTTAGACCCTCTCATTATCTCACAATTAGACCCTCTCACTATCTCACCCTTAGACCCTCTCACTATCTCACCCTTAGACCCTCTCTTTATCTCACCCTTAGACCCTCTCACTATCTCACCCTTAGACCCTCTCACTATCTCACCCTTAGACCCTCTCAATATCTCACCCTTAGTCCCTCTCACTATCTCACCCTTAGACCCTCTCACTATCTCACCCTTAGACCCTCTCACTATCTCACCCTTAGACCCTCTGACTATCTATCTCACCCTTAGACCCTCTCTTTATCTCACCCTTAGACCCTCTCTCAATCTCACCCTTAGACCCTCTCACTATATCACCCTTAGACCCTCTCACTATCTCACCCTTAGGCCCTCTCGCTATCTCACCCTTAGACCCTCTCACTATCTCACCCTTAGACCCTCTCACTATCTCACCCTTAGACCCTCTCACTATCTCACCCTTAGACCCTCTCACTATCTCACCCTTAGACCCTCTCACTATCTCACCCTTAGACCCTCTCACTATCTCCCCCTTAGACCCTCTCACTATCTCACCCTTAGACCCTCTCACTATCTCACCCTTAGACCCTCTCACTATCTCACCCTTAGACCCTCTCACTATCTCACCTTTAGACCCTCTCACTATCTATCTCACCCTTAGACCCTCTCTTTATCTCACCCTTAGACCCTCTCACTATCTCACCCTTAGACCCTCTCACTATCTCACCCTTAGACCCTCTCACTATCTATCTCACCCTTAGACCCTCTCTTTATCTCACCCTTAGACCCACTCACTATCTCACCCTTAGACCCTCTCACTATCTCACCCTTAGACCCTCTCACTATCTCACCCTTAGACCCTCTCACTATCTCACCCTTAGACCCTCTCACTATCTCACCCTTAGACCCTCTCACTATCTCACCCTTAGACCCTCTCACTATCTCACCCTTAGACCCTCTCACTATCTCACCCTTAAACCCTCTCACTATCTCACCCTTCGACCCTCTCACTATCTCACCCTTAGACCCTCTCACTATCTATCTCACCCTTAGACCCTCTCTTTATCTCATCCTTAGACCCTCTCACTATCTCACCCTTAGACCCTCTCACTATCTCACCCTTAGACCCTCTCACTATCTCACCCTAAGACCCTCTCACTATCTCACCCTTAGACCCTCTCACTATCTCACCCTTAGACCCTCTCACTATCTCACCCTTAGACCCTCTCACTATCTCACCCTTAGACCCTCTCACTATCTCACCCTTAGACCGTCTCACTATCCCACCCTTAGACCCTCTCACTATCTCACCCTTAGACCCTCTCACTATCTCACCCTTAGACCCTCTCACAATCTCACCCTTAGACCCTCTCACTATCTCACCCTTAGACCCTGTCACTATCTCACCCTTAGACCCTCTCACTATCTCACCCTTAGACCCTCTCACTATCTCACCCTTAGACCCTCTCACTATCTCACCCTTAGACCCTCTCACTATCTCACCCTTAGACCCTCTCACTATCTCACTCTTAGACCCTCTCACCATCTCACCCTTAGACCCTCTCACTATCTCACCCTTAGATCCTCTCTTTATCTCACCCTTAGACCCTCTCACTATCTCACCCTTAGACCCTCTCACTATCTCACCCTTAGCCCCTTTCTCTATCTCACCCTTAGACGCTCTCACTATCTAACCCTTAGACCCTCTCACTATCTCACCCTTAGACCCTCTCACTATCTCACCCTTAGACCCTCTCACTATCTCACCCTTAGACCCTCTCACTATCTATCTCACCCTTAGACCCTCTCTTTATCTCACCCTTAGACCCTCTCACTATCTCACCCTTAGACCCTCTCACTATCTCACCCTTAGACCCTCTCACTATCTATCTCACCCTTAGACCCTCTCTTTATCTCACCCTTAGACCCTCTCACTATCTCAACCTTAGACCCTCTCACTATCTCACCCTTAGACCCTCTCACTATCTCACCCTTAGACCCTCTCACTATCTCACCCTTAGACCCTCTCACTATCTCACCCTTAGACCCTATCACTATCTCACCCTTAGACCCTCTCACTATCTCACCCTTAGACCCTCTCACTATCTCACCCTTAGACCCTCTCACTATCTCACCCTTAGACCCTCTCACTATCTCACCCTTAGACCCTCTCACTATCTCACCCTTAGACCCTCTCACTAACTCACCCTTAGACCCTCTCACTATCTCACCCTTAAACACTCTCACTATCGCACCCTTAGACCCTCTCACTATCTCACCCTTAGACCCTCTCACTATCTCACCCTTAGACCCTCTCACTATCTCACCCTTAGACCCTCTCACTATCTCACCCTTAGACCCTCTCACTATCTCACCCTTAGACCCACTCACTATCTCACCCTTAGACCCTCTCACCATCTCACCCTTAGACCCTCTCACTATCTCACCCTTAGACCCTCTCACTATCTCACCCTTAGACCCTCTCACTATCTCACCCTTAGACCCTCTCACTATCTCACCCTTAGACCCTCTCTTTATCTCACCCTTAGACCCTCTCACTATCTCACCCTTAGACCCTCTCACTATCTCACCCTTAGACCCTCTCACTATCTCACCCTTAGAAACTCTCACTATCTCACCCTTAGACCCTCTCACTATCTCACCCTAAAGCCCTCTCACTATCTATCTCACCCTTAGACCCTCTCTTTATCTCACCCTTAGACCCTCTCACTATCTCACCCTTAGACCCTCTCACTATCTCACCCTTAGACCCTCTCACTATCTCACCCTTAGACCCTCTCACTATCTCACCCCTAGACCCTCTCACTATCTCACCCTTAGACCCTCTCACTATCTCACCCTTAGACCCTCTCACTATCTCACCCTTAGACCCTCTCACTATCTATCCCACCCTTAGACCCTCTCTTTATCTCACCCTTGGACCCTGTCACCATCTCACCATCTCACCCTTAGACCCTCTCACTATCTCACCCATAGACCCTCTCACTATCTCACCCTTAGACCCTCTCACTATCTCACCCTTAGACCCTCTCACTATCTCACCCTTAGACCCTCTCACTATCTCACCCTTAGACCCTCTCACTATCTCACCCTTAGACCCTCTCACCATCTCACCCTTAGACCCTCTCACTATCCCATCCTTAGACCCTCTCACTATCTCACCCTTAGACCCTCTCACTATCTCACCCTTAGACCCTCTCACTATTTCACCCTTAGACCCTCTCACTATCTCACCCTTAGACCCTCTCACTATCTCACCCTTAGACCCTCTCACTATCTCACCCTTAGACCCTCTCACTATCTCACCCTTAGACCCTCTCACTATCTCACCATTAGACCCTCTCACTATCTCACCCTTAGACCATCTCACTATCTCAGCCTTAGACCCTCTCTTTATCTCACCCTTAGACCCTCTCACTATCTCACCCTTAGACCCTCTCACTATCTCACCCTTAGACCCTCTCACTATCTCACCCTTAGACCCTCTCACTATCTCACCCTTAGACCCTCTCACTATCTCACCCTTAGACCCTCTCACTATCTCACCCTTAGACCCTCTCACTATCTCACCCATAGAACCTCTCACTATCTCACCCTTAGACCCTCTCTTTATCTCACCCTTAGACCCTCTCACTATCTCACCCTTAGACCCTCTCACTATCTCACCCTTAGACCCTCTCACTATCTCACCCTTAGACCCTCTCACTATCTCACCCTTAGGCCCTCTCACTAACTCACCCTTAGACCCTCTCACTATCTCACCCTTAGACCCTCTAACTATCTCACCCTTAGACCCTCTCTTTATCTCACCCTTAGACCCTCTCACTATCTCACCCTTAGACCCTCTCACTATCTCACCCTTAGACCCTCTCACTATCTCACCCTTAGACCCTCTCACTATCTCACCCTTAGACCCTCTAACTATCTCACCCTTAGACCCTCTCTTTATCTCACCCTTAGACCCTCACACTATCTCACCCTTAGACCCTCTCACTATCTCACCCTAAGACCCTCTCACTATCTCACCCTTAGACCCTCTAACTATCTCACCCTTAGACCCTCTCTTTATCTCACCCTTAGACCCTCTCACTATCTCACCCTTAGACCCTCTCACTATCTCACCCTAAAGCCCTCTCACTATCTATCTCACCCTTAGACCCTCTCTTTATCTCACCCTTAGACCCTCTCACTATCTCACCCTTAGACCCTCTCACTATCTCACCCTTAGACCCTCTCACTATCTCACCCTTAGACTTTCTCACTATCTCACCCTTAGACCCTCAATTTATCTCACCCTTAGACCCTCTCACTATCTCACCCTAAGACCCTCTCACTATCTCACCCTTAGACCCTCTCACTATCTATCTCACCCTTAGACCCTCTCTTTATCTCACCCTTAGACCCTCTCACCATCTCACCCTTAGACCTTTTCACTATCTCACCCTTAGACCCTCTCACTATCTCATCCTTAGACCCTCTCACTATCTCACCGTTAGACCCTCTCACTATCTCACCCTTAGACCCTCTCACTATCTCACCCTTAGACCCTCTCACTATCTCACCCTTAGACCCTCTCACTAGCTCACCCTTAGACCCTCTCACTATCTCACCCTTAGACCCTCTCACTATCTCACCCTTAGACCCTCTCACTATCTCACCCTTAGACCCTCTCTTTATCTCACCCTTAGACCCTCTCACTATCTCACCCTTAGACCCTCTCACTATCTCACCCTTAGACCCTCTCACTATCTCACCCTTAGACCCTCTCACTATCTCACCCTTAGGCCCTCTCACTATCTCACCCTTAGACCCTCTCACTATCTCACCCTTAGACCCTCTAACTATCTCACCCTTAGACCCTCTCTTTATCTCACCCTTAGACCCTCTCACTATCTCACCCTTAGACCCTCTCACTATCTCACCCTTAGACCCTCTCACTATCTCACCCTTAGACCCTCTCACTATCTCACCCTTAGACCGTCTAACTATCTCACCCTTAGACCCTCTCTTTATCTCACCCTTAGACCCTCACACTATCTCACCCTTAGACCCTCTCACTATCTCACCCTTAGACCCTCTCACTATCTCACCCTTAGACCCTCTAACTATCTCACCCTTAGACCCTCTCTTTATCTCACCCTTAGACCCTCTCACTATCTCACCCTTAGACCCTCTCACTACCTCACCCTAAAGCCCTCTCACTATCTATCTCACCCTTAGACCCTCTCTTTATCTCACCCTTAGACCCTCTCACTATCTCACCCTTAGACCCTCTCACTATCTCACCCTTAGACCCTCTCACTATCTCACCCTTAGACTTTCTCACTATCTCACCCTTAGACCCATTCACTATCTCACCCTTAGACCCTCTCACTATCTCACCCTTAGACCCTCTCACTATCTCACCCTTAGACCCTCTCACTATCTATCTCACCCTTAGACCCTCTCTTTATCTCACCCTTAGACCCTCTCACCATCTCACCCTTAGCCCCTCTCACTATCTCACCCTTAGACCCTCTCACTATCTCATCCTTAGACCCTCTCACTATCTCACCCTTAGACCCTCTCACTATCTCACCCTTAGACCCTCTCACTATCTCACCCTTAGACCCTCTCACTATCTCACCCTTAGACCCTCTCACTATCTCACCCTTAGACCCTCTCACTATCTCACCCTTAGACCCTCTCACTATCTCACCCTTAGACCCTCTCACTATCTCACCCTTAGACCCTCTCTTTATCTCACCCTTAGACCCTCTCACTATCTCACCCTTAGACCCTCTCACTATCTCACCCTTAGACCCTCTCACTATCTCACCCTTAGACCCTCTCACTATCTCACCCTTAGACCCTCTCACTATCTCACCCTTAGACCCTCTCACTATCTCACCCTTACACCCTCTCACTATCTCACCCTTAGACCCTCTCTTTATCTCACCCTTAGACCCTCTCACCATCTCACCCTTAGACCCTCTCACTATCTCATCCTTAGACCCTCTCACTATCTCACCCTTAAACCCTCTCACTATCTCACCCTTAGACCCTCTCACTATCTCACCCTTAGACCCTCTCACTATCTCACCTTTAGACCCTCTCACTATCTCACCCTTAGAACCTCTCACTATCTCACCCTTAGACCCTCTCACTATCTCACCCTTAGACCCTCTCTTTATCTCACCCTTAGACCCTCTCACTATCTCACCCTTAGACCCTCTCACTATCTCACCCTTAGACCCTCTCACTATCTCACCCTTAGACTCTCTCACTATCTCACCCTTAGACCCTCTCACTATCTCACCCTTAGACCCTCTCACTATTTCACCCTTACACCCTCTCACTATCTCACCCTTAGACCCTCTCACTATCTCACCCATAGACCCTCTCACTATCTCACCCTTGGACCCTCTCACTATCTCACCCTTAGACCCTCTCACTATCTCACCCTTAGACCCTCTCACTATCTCACCCTTAGACCCTCTCACTATCTCACCCTTAGACCCTCTCACTATCTCACACTTAGACCTTCTCACTATTTCACCCTTAGACCCTCTCACTATCTCACCCTTAGACCCTCTCACTATCTCACCCTTAGACCCTCTCACTATCTATCCCACCCTTAGACCCTCTCTTTATCTCACCCTTAGACCCTGTCACCATCTCACCCTTAGACCCTCTCACTATCTCACCCATAGACCCTCTCACTATCTCACCCTTAGACCCTCTCACTATCTCACCCTTAGACCCTCTCACTATCTCACCCTTAGACCCTCTCACTATCTCACCCTTAGACCCTCTCACTATTTCACCCTTACACCCTCTCACTATCTCACCCTTAGACCCTCTCACTATCTCACCCATAGACCCTCTCACTATCTCACCCTTGGACCCTCTCACTATCTCACCCTTAGACCCTCTCACTATCTCACCCTTAGACCCTCTCACTATCTCACCCTTAGACCCTCTCACTATCTCACCCTTAGACCCTCTCATTATCTCACCCTTAGACCCTCTCACTATCTCACCCTTAGACCCTCTCACTATCTCACCCTTAGACCCTCTCACTATTTCACCCTTACACCCTCTCACTATCTCACCCTTAGACCCTCTCACTATCTCACCCTTGGACCCTCTCACTATCTCACCCTTAGACCCTCTCACTATCTCACCCATAGACCCTCTCACTATCTCACCCTTGGACCCTCTCACTATCTCACCCTTAGACCCTCTCACTATCTCACCCTTAGACCCTCTCACTATCTCACCCTTAGACCCTCTCACTATCTCACCCTTAGACCCTCTCACTATCTCACCCCTAGACCCTCTCACTATCTCACCCTTAGACCCTCTCACTATCTCACCCTTAGACCCTCTCACTATCTCACCCTTAGACCCTCTCACTATCTATCCCACCCTTAGACCCTCTCTTTATCTCACCCTTAGACCCTGTCACCATCTCACCCTTAGACCCTCTCACTATCTCACCCATAGACCCTCTCACTATCTCACCCTTAGACCCTCTCACTATCTCACCCTTAGACCCTCTCACTATCTCACCCTTAGGCCCTCTCACTATCTCACCCTTAGACCCTCTCACTATCTCACCCTTAGACCCTCTCACCATCTCACCCTTAGACCCTCTCACTATCCCATCCTTAGACCCTCTCACTATCTCACCCTTAGACCCTCTCACTATCTCACCCTTAGACCCTCTCACTATTTCACCCTTAGACCCTCTCACTATCTCACCCTTAGACCCTCTCACTATCTCACCCTTAGACCCTCTCACTATCTCACCCTTAGACCCTCTCACTATCTCACCCTTAGACCCTCTCACTATCTCACCATTAGACCCTCTCACTATCTCACCCTTAGACCATCTCACTATCTCAGCCTTAGACCCTCTCACTATCTCACCCTTAGACCCTCTCACTATCTCACCCTTAGACCCTCTCACTATCTCACCCTTAGACCCTCTCACTATCTCACCCTTAGACCCTCTCACTATCTCACCCTTAGACCCTCTCACTATCTCACCCTTAGACCCTCTCACTATCTCACCCTTAGACCCTCTCACTATCTCACCCATAGAACCTCTCATTATCTCACCCTTACACCCTCTCTTTATCTCACCCTTAGACCCTCTCACTATCTCACCCTTAGACCCTCTCACTATCTCACCCTTAGACCCTCTCACTATCTCACCCTTAGACCCTCTCACTATCTCACCCTTAGGCCCTCTCACTATCTCACCCTTAGACCCTCTCACTATCTCACCCTTAGACCCTCTAACTATCTCACCCTTAGACCCTCTCTTTATCTCACCCTTAGACCCTCTCACTATCTCACCCTTAGACCCTCTCACTATCTCACCCTTAGACCCTCTCACTATCTCACCCTTAGACCCTCTCACTATCTCACCCTTAGACCCTCTAACTATCTCACCCTTAGACCCTCTCTTTATCTCACCCTTAGACCCTCACACTATCTCACCCTTAGACCCTCTCACTATCTCACCCTTAGACCCTCTCACTATCTCACCCTTAGACCCTCTAACTATCTCACCCTTAGACCCTCTCACTATCTCACCCTTAGACCCTCTCACTATCTCACCCTAAAGCCCTCTCACTATCTATCTCACCCTTAGACCCTCTCTTTATCTCACCCTTAGACTTTCTCACTATCTCACCCTTAGACCCTCTCACTATCTCACCCTTAGACCCTCTCACTATCTCACCCTTAGACCCTCTCACTATCTCACCCTTAGACCCTCTCTTTATCTAACCCTTAGACCCTCTCACTATCTCACCCTTAGACCCTCTCACTATCTCACCCTTAGACCCTCTCACTATCTCACCCTTAGACCCTCTCACTATCTCACCCTTAGGCCCTCTCACTATCTCACCCTTAGACCCTCTCACTATCTCACCCTTAGACCCTCTAACTATCTCACCCTTAGACCCTCTCTTTATCTCACCCTTAGACCCTCTCACTATCTCACCCTTAGACCCTCTCACTATCTCACCCTTAGACCCTCTCACTATCTCACCCTTAGACCCTCTCACTATCTCACCCTTAGACCGTCTAACTATCTCACCCTTAGACCCTCTCTTTATCTCACCCTTAGACCCTCACACTATCTCACCCTTAGACCCTCTCACTATCTCACCCTTAGACCCTCTCACTATCTCACCCTTAGACCCTCTAACTATCTCACCCTTAGACCCTCTCTTTATCTCACCCTTAGACCCTCTCACTATCTCACCCTTAGACCCTCTCACTACCTCACCCTAAAGCCCTCTCACTATCTATCTCACCCTTAGACCCTCTCTTTATCTCACCCTTAGACCCTCTCACTATCTCACCCTTAGACCCTCCCACTATCTCACCCTTAGACCCTCTCACTATCTCACCCTTAGACTTTCTCACTATCTCACCCTTAGACCCATTCACTATCTCACCCTTAGACCCTCTCACTATCTCACCCTTAGACCCTCTCACTATCTCACCCTTAGACCCTCTCTTTATCTCACCCTTAGACCCTCTCACCATCTCACCCTTAGCCCCTCTCACTATCTCACCCTTAGACCCTCTCACTATCTCATCCTTAGACCCTCTCACTATCTCACCCTTAGACCCTCTCACTATCTCACCCTTAGACCCTCTCACTATCTCACCCTTAGACCCTCTCACTATCTCACCCTTAGACCCTCTCACTATCTCACCCTTAGACCCTCTCACTATCTCACCCTTAGACCCTCTCACTATCTCACCCTTAGACCCTCTCACTATCTCACCCTTAGACCCTCTCACTATCTCACCCTTAGACCCTCTCACTATCTCACCCTTAGACCCTCTCACTATCTCACCCTTAGACCCTCTCACTATCTCACCCTTAGACCCTCTCACTATCTCACCCTTAGACCCTCTCACTATCTCACCCTTACACCCTCTCACTATCTCACCCTTAGACCCTCTCTTTATCTCACCCTTAGACCCTCTCACCATCTCACCCTTAGACCCTCTCACTATCTCATCCTTAGACCCTCTCACTATCTCACCCTTAGACCCTCTCACTATCTCACCCTTAGACCCTCTCACTATCTCACCCTTAGACCCTCTCACTATCTCACCTTTAGACCCTCTCACTATCTCACTCTTAGAACCTCTCACTATCTCACCCTTAGACCCTCTCACTATCTCACCCTTAGACCCTCTCTTTATCCCACCCTTAGACCCTCTCACTATCTCACCCTTAGACCCTCTCACTATCTCACCCTTAGACCCTCTCACTATCTCACCCTTAGACTCTCTCACTATCTCACCCTTAGACCCTCTCACTATCTCACCCTTAGACCCTCTCACTATTTCACCCTTACACCCTCTCACTATCTCACCCTTAGACCCTCTCACTATCTCACCCATAGACCCTCTCACTATCTCACCCTTGGACCCTCTCACTATCTCACCCTTAGACCCTCTCACTATCTCACCCTTAGACCCTCTCACTATCTCACCCTTAGACCCTCTCACTATCTCACCCTTAGACCCTCTCACTATCTCACCCTTAGACCCTCTCACTATCTCACCCTTACACCCTCTCACTATCTCACCCTTAGACCCTCTCTTTATCTCACCCTTAGACCCTCTCACTATCTCACCCTTAGACCCTCTCACTACCTCACCCTTAAGCCCTCTCACTATCTATCTCACCCTTAAGCCCTCTCACTATCTATATCACCCTTAGACCCTCTCTATATCTCACCCTTAGACCCTCTCACTATCTCACCCTTAGACCCTCTCACTATCTCACCCTTAGACCCTCTCACTATCTCACCCTTAGACTTTCTCACTATCTCACCCTTAGACCCTCTCACTACCTCACCCTAAAGCCCTCTCACTATCTCACCCTTAGACCCTCTCACTATCTCACCCCTAGACCCTCTCACTATCTCACCCTTAGACCCTCTCACTATCTCACCTTTAGACCCTCTCTTTATCTCACCCTTAGACCCTCTCACCATCTCACCCTTAGCCCCTCTCACTATCTCACCCTTAGACCCTCTCACTATCTCATCCTTAGACCCTCTCACTATCTCACCCTTAGACCCTCTCACTATCTCACCCTTAGACCCTCTCACTATCTCACCCTTAGACCCTCTCTTTATCTCACCCTTAGACCCTCTCACCATCTCACCCTTAGCCCCTCTCACTATCTCACCCTTAGACCCTCTCACTATCTCATCCATAGACCCTCTCACTATCTCACCCTTAGACCCTCTCACTATCTCACCCTTAGACCCTCTCACTATCTCACCCTTAGACCCTCTCACTATCTCACCCTTAGACCATCTCACTATCTCACCTTTAGACCCTCTCACTATCTCACCCTTAGACCCTCTCACTATCTCACCCTTAGACCCTCTCACTATCTCACCCTTAGACCCTCTCTTTATCTCACCCTTAGACCCTCTCACTATCTCACCCTTAGACCCTCTCACTACCTCACCCTAAAGCCCTCTCACTATCTATCTCACCCTTAGACCCTCTCTTTATCTCACCCTTAGACCCTCTCACTATCTCACCCTTAGACCCTCTCACTATCTCACCCTTAGACCCTCTCACTATCTCACCCTTAGACTTTCTCACTATCTCACCCTTAGACCCATTCACTATCTCACCCTTAGACCCTCTCACTATCTCACCCTTAGACCCTCTCACTATCTCACCCTTAGACCCTCTCACTATCTATCTCACCCTTAGACCCTCTCTTTATCTCACCCTTAGACCCTCTCACCATCTCACCCTTAGCCCCTCTCACTATCTCACCCTTAGACCCTCTCACTATCTCATCCTTAGACCCTCTCACTATCTCACCCTTAGACCCTCTCACTATCTCACCCTTAGACCCTCTCACTATCTCACCCTTAGACCCTCTCACTATCTCACCCTTAGACCCTCTCACTATCTCACCCTTAGACCCTCTCACTATCTCACCCTTAGACCCTCTCACTATCTCACCCTTAGACCCTCTCACTATCTCACCCTTAGACCCTCTCTTTATCTCACCCTTAGACCCTCTCACTATCTCACCCTTAGACCCTCTCACTATCTCACCCTTAGACCCTCTCACTATCTCACCCTTAGACCCTCTCACTATCTCACCCTTAGACCCTCTCACTATCTCACCCTTAGACCCTCTCACTATCTCACCCTTACACCCTCTCACTATCTCACCCTTAGACCCTCTCTTTATCTCACCCTTAGACCCTCTCACCATCTCACCCTTAGACCCTCTCACTATCTCACCCTTAGACCCTCTCACTATCTCACCCTTAGACCCTCTCACTATCTCACCCTTAGACCCTCTCACTATCTCACCTTTAGACCCTCTCACTATCTCACCCTTAGAACCTCTCACTATCTCACCCTTAGACCCTCTCACTATCTCACCCTTAGACCCTCTCTTTATCTCACCCTTAGACCCTCTCACTATCTCACCCTTAGACCCTCTCACTATCTCACCCTTAGACCCTCTCACTATCTCACCCTTAGACTCTCTCACTACATCACCCTTAGACCCTCTCACTATCTCACCCTTAGACCCTCTCACTATTTCACCCTTACACCCTCTCACTATCTCACCCTTAGACCCTCTCACTATCTCACCCATAGACCCTCTCACTATCTCACCCTTGGACCCTCTCACTATCTCACCCTTAGACCCTCTCACTATCTCACCCTTAGACCCTCTCACTATCTCACCCTTAGACCCTCTCACTATCTCACCCTTAGACCCTCTCACTATCTCACCCTGAGACCCTCTCACTATCTCACCCTTACACCCTCTCACTATCTCACCCTTAGACCCTCTCACTATCTCACCCTTAGACCCTCTCTTTATCTCACCCTTAGACCCTCTCACTATCTCACCCTTAGACCCTCTCACTACCTCACCCTAAAGCCCTCTCACTATCTATCTCACCCTTAGACCCTCTCTTTATCTCACCCTTAGACCCTCTCACTATCTCACCCTTAGACCCTCTCACTATCTCACCCTTAGACCCTCTCACTATCTCACCCTTAGACTTTCTCACTATCTCACCCTTAGACCCTCTCTTTATCTCACCCTTAGACCCTCTCACTATCTCACCCTTAGACCCTCTCACTACCTCACCCTAAAGCCCTCTAACTATCTCACCCTTAGACCCTCTCACTATCTCACCCCTAGACCCTCTCACTATCTCACCCTTAGACCCTCTCACTATCTATCTCACCCTTAGACCCTCTCTTTATCTCACCCTTAGACCCTCTCACCATCTCACCCTTAGCCCCTCTCACTATCTCACCCTTAGACCCTCTCACTATCTCATCCTTAGACCCTCTCACTATCTCACCCTTAGACCCTCTCACTATCTCACCCTTAGACCCTCTCACTATCTCACCCTTAGACCCTCTCACTATCTCACCCTTAGACCCTCTCACTATCTCACCCTTAGACCCTCTCACTATCTCACCCTTAGACCCTCTCACTATCTCACCCTTAGACCCTCTCACTATCTCACCCTTAGACCCTCTCTTTATCTCACCCTTAGACCCTCTCACTATCTCACTCTTAGACCCTCTCACTATCTCACCCTTAGACCCTCTCACTATCTCACCCTTAGACCCTCTCACTATCTCACCCTTAGACCCTCTCACTATCTCACCCTTAGACCCTCTCACTATCTCACCCTTACACCCTCTCACTATCTCACCCTTAGACCCTCTCTTTATCTCACCCTTAGACCCTCTCACCATCTCACCCTAAGACCCTCTCACTATCTCATCCTTAGACCCTCTCACTATCTCACCCTTAGACCCTCTCACTATCTCACCCTTAGACCCTCTCACTATCTCACCCTTAGACCCTCTCACTATCTCACCTTTAGACCCTCTCACTATCTCACCCTTAGAACCTCTCACTATCTCACCCTTAGACCCTCTCACTATCTCACCCTTAGACCCTCTCTTTATCTCACCCTTAGACCCTCTCACTATCTCACCCTTAGACCCTCTCACTATCTCACCCTTAGACCCTCTCACCATCTCACCCTTAGACTCTCTCACTATCTCACCCTTAGACCCTCTCACTATCTCACCCTTAGACCCTCTCACTATTTCACCCTTACACCCTCTCACTATCTCACCCTTAGACCCTCTCACTATCTCACCCATAGACCCTCTCACTATCTCACCCTTGGACCCTCTCACTATCTCACCCTTAGACCCTCTCACTATCTCACCCTTAGACCCTCTCACTATCTCACCCTTAGACCCTCTCACTATCTCACCCTTAGACCCTCTCACTATCTCACACTTAGACCCTCTCACTATTTCACCCTTAGACCCTCTCACTATCTCACCCTTAGACCCTCTCACTATCTCACCCTTAGACCCTCTCACTATCTCACCCTTAGACCCTCTCACTATCTCACCCTTAGACCCTCTAACTATCTCACCCTTAGACCCTCTCTTTATCTCACCCTTAGACCCTCTCACTATCTCACCCTTAGACCCTCTCACTATCTCACCCTTAGACCCTCGCACTATCTCACCCTTAGACCCTCTCACTATCTCACCCTTAGACCCTCTCACTATCTCACCCTTAGACCCTCTCACTATCTCACCCTTAGACCCTCTCACTATCTCACCCTTAGACCCTCTCACTATCTCACCCTTAGACCCTCTCACTATCTCACCCTTACACCCTCTCACTATCTCACCCTTAGACCCTCTCTTTATCTCACCCTTAGACCCTCTCACCATCTCACCCTTAGACTCTCTCACTATCTCATCCTTAGACCCTCTCACTATCTCACCCTTAGACCCTCTCACTATCTCACCCTTAGACCCTCTCACTATCTCACCCTTAGACCCTCTCACTATCTCACCTTTAGACCCTCTCACTATCTCACCCTTAGAACCTCTCACTATCTCACCCTTAGACCCTCTCACTATCTCACCCTTAGACCCTCTCTTTATCTCACCCTTAGACCCTCTCACTATCTCACCCTTAGACCCTCTCACTATCTCACCCTTAGACCCTCTCACTATCTCACCCTTAGACCCTCTCACTATCTCACCCTTAGACCCTCTCACTATCTCACCCTTAGACCCTCTCACTATTTCACCCTTACACCCTCTCACTATCTCACCCTTAGACCCTCTCACTATCTCACCCATAGACCCTCTCACTATCTCACCCTTAGACCCTCTCACCATCTCACCCTTAGACCCTCTCACTATCTCACCCTTAGACCCTCTCACTATCTCACCCTTAGACCCTCTCACTATCTCACCCTTAGACCCTCTCACTATCTCACCCTTAGACTTTCTCACTATCTCACCCTTAGACCCTCTCACTATCTCACCCTTAGACCCTCTCACTATCTCACCCTTAGACCCTCTCACTATCTCACCCTTAGACCCTCTCACTATCTATCTCACCCTTAGACCCTCTCTTTATCTCACCCTTAGACCCTCTCACCATCTCACCCTTAGACCCTCTCACTATCTCACCCTTAGACCCTCTCACTATCTCATCCTTAGACCCTCTCACTATCTCACCGTTAGACCCTCTCACTATCTCACCCTTAGACCCTCTCACTATCTCACCCTTAGACCCTCTCACTATCTCACCCTTAGACCCTCTCACTATCTCACCCTTAGACCCTCTCACTATCTCACCCTTAGACCCTCTCACTATCTCACCCTTAGACCCTCTCACTATCTCACTATTAGACCCTCTCTTTATCTCACCCTTAGACCCTCTCACTATCTCACCCTTAGACCCTCTCACTATCTCACCCTTAGACCCTATCACTATCTCACCCTTAGACCCTCTCACTATCTCACCCTTAGGCCCTCTCACTATCTCACCCTTAGACCCTCTCACTATCTCACCCTTAGACCCTCTAACTATCTCACCCTTAGACCCTCTCTTTATCTCACCCTTAGACCCTCTCACTATCTCACCCTTAGACCCTCTAACTATCTCACCCTTAGACCCTCTCACTATCTCACCCTTAGACCCTCTCACTATCTCACCCTTAGACCCTCTCTTTATCTCACCCTTAGACCCTCTCACTATCTCACCCTTAGACCCTCTCACTATCTATCTCACCCTTAGACCCTCTCACTATCTCACCCTTAGACCCTCTCACTATCTCACCCTTAGACCCTCTCACTATCTCACCCTTAGACCCTCTCACTATCTCACCCTTAGACCCTCTAACTATCTCACCCTTAGACCCTCTCTTTATCTCACCCTTAGACCCTCTCACTATCTCACCCTTAGACCCTCTCACTATCTCACCCTAAAGCCCTCTCACTATCTATCTCACCCTTAGACCCTCTCTTTATCTCACCCTTAGACCCTCTCACTATCTCACCCTTAGACCCTCTCAGTATCTCACCCTTAGACCCTCTCACTATCTCACCCTTAGACTTTCTCACTATCTCACCCTTAGACCCATTCACTATCTCACCCTTAGACCCCCTCACTATCTCACCCTTAGACCCTCTCACTATCTCACCCTTAGACCCTCTCACTATCTATCTCACCCTTAGACCCTCTCTTTATCTCACCCTTAGACCCTCTCACCATCTCACCCTTAGCCCCTCTCACTATCTCACCCTTAGACCCTCTCACTATCTCATCCTTAGACCCTCTCACTATCTCACCCTTAGACCCTCTCACTATCTCACCCTTAGACCCTCTCACTATCTCACCCTTAGACCCTCTCACTATCTCACCCTTAGACCCTCTCACTATCTCACCCTTAGACCCTCTCACTATCTCACCCTTAGACCCTCTCACTATCTCACCCTTAGACCCTCTCACTATCTCACCCTTAGACCCTCTCTTTATCTCACCCTTAGACCCTCTCACTATCTCACCCTTAGACCCTCTCACTATCTCACCCTTAGACCCTCTCACTATCTCACCCTTAGACCCTCTCACTATCTCACCCTTAGACCCTCTCACTATCTCACCCTTAGACCCTCTCACTATCTCACCCTTACACCCTCTCACTATCTCACCCTTAGACCCTCTCTTTATCTCACCCTTAGACCCTCTCACCATCTCACCCTTAGACCCTCTCACTATCTCATCCTTAGACCCTCTCACTATCTCACCCTTAGACCCTCTCACTATCTCACCCTTAGACCCTCTCACTATCTCACCCTTAGACCCTCTCACTATCTCACCTTTAGACCCTCTCACTATCTCACCCTTAGAACCTCTCACTATCTCACACTTAGACCCTCTCACTATCTCACCCTTAGACCCTCTCACTATCTCACCCTTAGACCCTCTCACTATCTCACCCTTAGACCCTCTCTTTATCTCACCCTTAGACCCTCTCACTATCTCACCCTTAGACCCTCTCACTATCTCACCCTTAGACCCTCTTACTATCTCACCCTTAGACCCTCTCACTATCTCACCCTTAGACCCTCTCACTATCTCACCCTTAGACCCTCTCACTATTTCACCCTTACACCCTCTCACTATCTCACCCTTAGACCCTCTCACTATCTCACCCATAGACCCTCTCACTATCTCACCCTTAGACCCTCTCACTATCTCACCCTTAGACCCTCTCACTATCTCACCCTTAGACCCTCTCACTATCTCACCCTTAGACCCTCTCACTATCTCACCCTTAGACCCTCTCACTATTTCACCCTTACACCCTCTCACTATCTCACTCTTAGACCCTCTCACTATCTCACCCATAGACCCTCTCACTATCTCACCCTTAGACCCTCTCACTATCTCACCCTTAGACCCTCTCACTATCTCACCCTTAGACCCTCTCACTATCTCACCCTTAGACCCTCTCACTATCTCACCCTTAGACCCTCTCACTATCTCACACTTAGACCCTCTCACTATTTCACCCTTAGACCCTCTCACTATCTCACCCTTAGACCCTCTCACTATCTCACCCTTAGACCCTCTCACTATCTCACCCTTAGACCCTCTCACTATCTCACCCTTAGACCCTCTAACTATCTCACCCTTAGACCCTCTCTTTATCTCACCCTTAGACCCTCTCACTATCTCACCCTTAGACCCTCTCACTATCTCACCCTTAGACCCTCTCACTATCTCACCCTTAGACCCTCTCACTATCTCACCCTTAGACCCTCTCACTATCTCACCCTTAGACCCTCTCACTATCTCACACTTAGACCCTCTCACTATTTCACCCTTAGACCCTCTCACTATCTCACCCTTAGACCCTCTCACTATCTCACCCTTAGACCCTCTCACTATCTCACCCTTAGACCCTCTCACTATCTCACCCTAAAGCCCTCTCACTATCTATCTCAAACTTAGACCCTCTCTTTATCTCACCCTTAGACCCTCTCACTATCTCACCCTTAGACCCTCTCACTATCTCACCCTTAGACCCTCTCACTATCTCACCCTTAGACTTTCTCACTATCTCACCCTTAGACCCATTCACTATCTCACCCTTAGACCCTCTCACTATCTCACCCTTAGACCCTCTCACTATCTCACCCTTAGACCCTCTCACTATCTATCTCACCCTTAGACCCTCTCTTTATCTCACCCTTAGACCCTCTCACCATCTCACCCTTAGCCCCTCTCACTATCTCACCCTTAGACCCTCTCACTATCTCATCCTTAGACCCTCTCACTATCTCACCCTTAGTCCCTCTCACTATCTCACCCTTAGACCCTCTCACTATCTCACCCTTAGACCCTCTCACTATCTCACCCTTAGACCCTCTCACTATCTCACCCTTAGACCCTCTCACTATCTCACACTTAGACCCTCTCACTATCTCACCCTTAGACCCTCTCACTATCTCACCCTTAGACCCTCTCTTTATCTCACCCTTAGACCCTCTCACTATCTCACCCTTAGACCCTCTCACTATCTCACCCTTAGACCCTCTCACTATCTCACCCTTAGACCCTCTCACTATCTCACCCTTAGACCCTCTCACTATCTCACCCTTAGACCCTCTCACTATCTCACCCTTACACCCTCTCACTATCTCACCCTTAGACCCTCTCTTTATCTCACCCTTAGACCCTCTCACCATCTCACCCTTAGACCCTCTCACTATCTCATCCTTAGACCCTCTCACTATCTCACCCTTAGACCCTCTCACTATCTCACCTTTAGACCCTCTCACCATCTCACCCTTAGACCCTCTCACTATCTCACCTTTAGACCCTCTCACTATCTCACCCTTAGAACCTCTCACTATCTCACCCTTAGACCCTCTCACTATCTCACCCTTAGACCCTCTCTTTATCTCACCCTTAGACCCTCTCACTATCTCACCCTTAGACCCTCTCACTATCTCACCCTTAGACCCTCTCACTATCTCACCCTTAGACCCTCTCACTATCTCACCCTTAGACCCTCTCACTATCTCACCCTTAGACCCTCTCACTATTTCACCCTTACACCCTCTCACTATCTCACCCTTAGACCCTCTCACTATCTCACCCATAGACCCTCTCACTATCTCACCCTTAGACCCTCTCACTATCTCACCCTTAGACCCTCTCACTATCTCACCCTTAGACCCTCTCACTATCTCACCCTTAGACCCTCTCACTATCTCACCCTTAGACCCTCTCACTATCTCACCCTTAGACTTTCTCACTATCTCACCCTTAGACCCTCTCACTATCTCACCCTTAGACCCTCTCACTATCTCACCCTTAGACCCTCTCACTATCTCACCCTTAGACCCTCTCACTATCTATCTCACCCTTAGACCCTCTCTTTATCTCACCCTTAGACCCTCTCACCATCTCACCCTTAGACCCTCTCACTATCTCACCCTTAGACCCTCTCACTATCTCATCCTTAGACCCTCTCACTATCTCACCGTTAGACCCTCTCACTATCTCACCCTTAGATCCTCTCACTATCTCACCCTTAGACCCTCTCACTATCTCACCCTTAGACCCTCTCACTATCTCACCCTTAGACCCTCTCACTATCTCACCCTTAGACTTTCTCACTATCTCACCCTTAGACCCTCTCACTATCTCACCCTTAGACCCTCTCACTATCTCACCCTTAGACCCTCTCACTATCTCACTATCTCACCCTTAGACCCTCTCACTATCTCACCCTTAGACCCTCTCACTATCTCACCCTAAAGCCCTCTCACTATCTATCTCACCCTTAGACCCTCTCTTTATCTCACCCTTAGACCCTCTCACTATCTCACCCTTAGACCCTCTCACTATCTCACCCTTAGACCCTCTCACTATCTCACCCTTAGACTTTCTCACTATCTCACCCTTAGACCCATTCACTATCTCACCCTTAGACCCTCTCACTATCTCACCCTTAGACCCTCTCACTATCTCACCCTTAGACCCTCTCACTATCTATCTCACCCTTAGACCCTCTCTTTATCTCACCCTTAGACCCTCTCACCATCTCACCCTTAGCCCCTCTCTTTATCTCACCCTTAGACCCTCTCACTATCTCATCCTTAGACCCTCTCACTATCTCACCCTTAGACCCTCTCACTATCTCACCCTTAGACCCTCTCACTATCTCACCCTTAGACCCTCTCACTATCTCACCCTTAGACCCTCTCACTATCTCACCCTTAGACCCTCTCACTATCTCACCCTTAGACCCTCTCACTATCTCACCCTTAGACCCTCTCACTATCTCACCCTTAGACCCTCTCACTATCTCACCCTTAGACCCTCTCTTTATCTCACCCTTAGACCCTCTCACTATCTCACCCTTAGACCCTCTCACTATCTCACCCTTAGACCCTCTCACTATCTCACCCTTAGACCCTCTCACTATCTCACCCTTAGACCCTCTCACTATCTCACCCTTAGACCCTCTCACTATCTCACCCTTACACCCTCTCACTATCTCACCCTTAGACCCTCTCACTATCTCACCCTTAGACCCTCTCACTATCTCACCCTTAGACTTTCTCACTATCTCACCCTTAGACCCATTCACTATCTCACCCTTAGACCCTCTCACTATCTCACCCTTAGACCCTTTCACTATCTCGCCCTTAGACCCTCTCACTATCTATCTCACCCTTAGACCCTCTCTTTATCTCACCCTTAGACCCTCTCACCATCTCACCCTTAGCCCCTCTCACTATCTCACCCTTAGACCCTCTCACTATCTCATCCTTAGACCCTCTCACTATCTCACCCTTAGACCCTCTCACTATCTCACCCTTAGACCCTCTCACTATCTCACCCTTAGACTTTCTCACTATCTCACCCTTAGACCCATTCACTATCTCACCCTTAGACCCTCTCACTATCTCACCCTTAGACCCTCTCACTATCTCACCCTTAGACCCTCTCACTATCTCACCCTTAGACCCTCTCACTATCTCACCCTTAGACTTTCTCACTATCTTACCCTTAGACCCTCTCACTATCTCACCCTTAGACCCTCTCACTATCTCACCCTTAGACCCTCTCACTATCTCACCCTTAGACCCTCTCACTATCTCACCCTTAGACCCTCTCACTATCTCACCCTTAGACCCTCTCACTATCTCACCCTTAGGCTTTCTCACTATCTCACCCTTAGACTTTCTCACTATCTCACCCTTAGACCCATTCACTATCTCACCCTTAGACCCTCTCACTATCTCACCCTTAGACCCTCTCACTATCTCACCCTTAGACCCTCTCACTATCTATCTCACCCTTAGACCCTCTCTTTATCTCACCCTTAGACCCTCTCACCATCTCACCCTTAGCCCCTCTCACTATCTCACCCTTAGACCCTCTCACTATCTCATCCTTAGACCCTCTCACTATCTCACCCTTAGACCCTCTCACTATCTCACCCTTAGACCCTCTCACTATCTCACCCTTAGACCCTCTCACTATCTCACCCTTAGACCCTCTCACTATCTCACCCTTAGACCCTCTCACTATCTCACCCTTAGGCTTTCTCACTATCTCACCCTTAGACCCTCTCACTATCTCACCCTTAGACCCTCTCACTATCTCACCCTTAGACCCTCTCACTATCTCACCCTAAAGCCCTCTCACTATCTATCTCAAACTTAGACCCTCTCTTTATCTCACCCTTAGACCCTCTCACTATCTCACCCTTAGACCCTCTCACTATCTCACCCTTAGACCCTCTCACTATCTCACCCTTAGACTTTCTCACTATCTCACCCTTAGACCCATTCACTATCTCACCCTTAGACCCTCTCACTATCTCACCCTTAGACCCTCTCACTATCTCACCCTTAGACCCTCTCACTATCTATCTCACCCTTAGACCCTCTCTTTATCTCACCCTTAGACCCTCTCACCATCTCACCCTTAGCCCCTCTCACTATCTCACCCTTAGACCCTCTCACTATCTCATCCTTAGACCCTCTCACTATCTCACCCTTAGACTTTCTCACTATCTCACCCTTAGACCCATTCACTATCTCACCCTTAGACCCTCTCACTATCTCACCCTTAGACCCTCTCACTATCTCACCCTTAGACCCTCTCACTATCTCACCCTTAGACCCTCTCACTATCTCACCCTTAGACCCTCTCACTATCTCACCCTTAGACCCTCTCACTATCTCACCCTTAGACCCTCTCTTTATCTCACCCTTAGACCCTCTCACTATCTCACCCTTAGACCCTCTCACTATCTCACCCTTAGACCCTCTCACTATCTCACCCTTAGACCCTCTCACTATCTCACCCTTAGGCTTTCTCACTATCTCACCCTTAGACTTTCTCACTATCTCACCCTTAGAATCATTCACTATCTCACCCTTAGACCCTCTCACTATCTCACCCTTAGACCCTCTCACTATCTCACCCTTAGACCCTCTCACTATCTATCTCACCCTTAGACCCTCTCTTTATCTCACCCTTAGACCCTCTCACCATCTCACCCTTAGCCCCTCTCACTATCTCACCCTTAGACCCTCTCACTATCTCATCCTTAGACCCTCTCACTATCTCACCCTTAGACCCTCTCACTATCTCACCCTTAGACCCTCTCACTATCTCACCCTTAGACCCTCTCACTATCTCACCCTTAGACCCTCTCACTATCTCACCCTTAGACCCTCTCACTATCTCACCCTTAGGCTTTCTCACTATCTCACCCTTAGACCCTCTCACTATCTCACCCTTAGACCCTCTCACTATCTCACCCTTAGACCCTCTCACTATCTCACCCTAAAGCCCTCTCACTATCTATCTCAAACTTAGACCCTCTCTTTATCTCACCCTTAGACCCTCTCACTATCTCACCCTTAGACCCTCTCACTATCTCACCCTTAGACCCTCTCACTATCTCACCCTTAGACTTTCTCACTATCTCACCCTTAGACCCATTCACTATCTCACCCTTAGACCCTCTCACTATCTCACCCTTAGACCCTCTCACTATCTCACCCTTAGACCCTCTCACTATCTATCTCACCCTTAGACCCTCTCTTTATCTCACCCTTAGACCCTCTCACCATCTCACCCTTAGCCCCTCTCACTATCTCACCCTTAGACCCTCTCACTATCTCATCCTTAGACCCTCTCACTATCTCACCCTTAGACCCTCTCACTATCTCACCCTTAGACCCTCTCACTATCTCACCCTTAGACCCTCTCACTATCTCACCCTTAGACCCTCTCACTATCTCACCCTTAGAACCTCTCACTATCTCACCCTTAGACCCTCTCACTATCTCACCCTTAGACCCTCTCACTATCTCACCCTTAGACCCTCTCTTTATCTCACCCTTAGACCCTCTCACTATCTCACCCTTAGACCCTCTCACTATCTCACCCTTAGACCCTCTCACTATCTCACCCTTAGACCCTCTCACTATCTCACCCTTAGACCCTCTCACTATCTCACCCTTAGACCCTCTCACTATCTCACCCTTACACCCTCTCACTATCTCACCCTTAGACCCTCTCTTTATCTCACCCTTAGACCCTCTCACCATCTCACCCTTAGACCCTCTCACTATCTCATCCTTAGACCCTCTCACTATCTCACCCTTAGACCCTCTCACTATCTCACCTTTAGACCCTCTCACTATCTCACCCTTAGACCCTCTCACTATCTCACCCTTAGACCCTCTCACTATCTCACCCTTAGGCTTTCTCACTATCTCACCCTTAGACCCTCTCACTATCTCACCCTTAGACCCTCTCACTATCTCACCCTTAGACCCTCTCACTATCTCACCCTAAAGCCCTCTCACTATCTATCTCAAACTTAGACCCTCTCTTTATCTCACCCTTAGACCCTCTCACTATCTCACCCTTAGACCCTCTCACTATCTCACCCTTAGACCCTCTCACTATCTCACCCTTAGACTTTCTCACTATCTCACCCTTAGACCCATTCACTATCTCACCCTTAGACCCTCTCACTATCTCACCCTTAGACCCTCTCACTATCTCACCCTTAGACCCTCTCACTATCTATCTCACCCTTAGACCCTCTCTTTATCTCACCCTTAGACCCTCTCACCATCTCACCCTTAGCCCCTCTCACTATCTCACCCTTAGACCCTCTCACTATCTCATCCTTAGACCCTCTCACTATCTCACCCTTAGACCCTCTCACTATCTCACCCTTAGACCCTCTCACTATCTCACCCTTAGACCCTCTCACTATCTCACCCTTAGACCCTCTCACTATCTCACCCTTAGACCCTCTCACTATCTCACCCTTAGACCCTCTCACTATCTCACCCTTAGACCCTCTCACTATCTCACCCTTAGACCCTCTCTTTATCTCACCCTTAGACCCTCTCACTATCTCACCCTTAGACCCTCTCACTATCTCACCCTTAGACCCTCTCACTATCTCACCCTTAGACCCTCTCACTATCTCACCCTTAGGCTTTCTCACTATCTCACCCTTAGACTTTCTCACTATCTCACCCTTAGAATCATTCACTATCTCACCCTTAGACCCTCTCACTATCTCACCCTTAGACCCTCTCACTATCTCACCCTTAGACCCTCTCACTATCTATCTCACCCTTAGACCCTCTCTTTATCTCACCCTTAGACCCTCTCACCATCTCACCCTTAGCCCCTCTCACTATCTCACCCTTAGACCCTCTCACTATCTCATCCTTAGACCCTCTCACTATCTCACCCTTAGACCCTCTCACTATCTCACCCTTAGACCCTCTCACTATCTCACCCTTAGACCCTCTCACAATCTCACCCTTAGATCCTCTCACTATCTCACCCTTAGACCCTCTCACTATCTCACCCTTAGACCCTCTCACTATCTCACCCTTAGACCCTCTCACTATCACCCTCTCACTATCTGACCCTTAGACTCTCTCACTATCTCACCCTTAGACCCTCTCACTATCTCACCCTTAGACCCTCTCACTATCTCACCCTTAGACCCTCTCACTATCACCCTCTTACTATCTCACCCTTAGACCCTCTCACTAATCACCCTCTCACTATCTCACCCTTAGACCCTCTCACTGTCTCACCCTTAGACCCTCTCACTATCTCACCCTTAGACCCTCTCACTATCTCACCCTTAGACCCTCTCACTATCTCACCCTTTAACCCTCTCAATATCTCACCCTTAGACCCTCTCACTATCTCACCCTTAGACCCTCTCACTATCTCACCCTTAGACCCTCTCACTATCTCACCCTTAGACCCTCTCACTATCTCACCCTTAGACCCTCTCACTATCTCACCCTTAGATCCTCTCACTATCTCACCCTTAGACCCTCTCACTATCTCACCCTTAGACGCTCTCACTATCACACCCTTAGACCCTCTCACTATCTCACCCTTAGACCCTCTCACTATCACATCCTTAGACCCTCTCACTATCTCACCCTTAGACCCTCTCACTATCACCCTCTCACTATCTGACCCTTAGACTCTCTCACTATCTCACCCTTAGACCCTCTCACTATCTCACCCTTAGACCCTCTCACTATCTCACCCTTAGACCCTCTCACTATCACCCTCTTACTATCTCACCCTTAGACCCTCTCACTAATCACCCTCTCACTATCTCACCCTTAGACCCTCTCACTGTCTCACCCTTAGACCCTCTCACTATCTCACCCTTAGACCCTCTCACTATCTCACCCTTAGACCCTCTCACTGTCTCACCCTTAGACCCTCTCACTATCTCACCCTTAGACCCTCTCACTATCTCACCGTTAGACCCTCTCACTATCTCACCGTTAGACCCTCTCACTATCTCACCCTTAGACCCTCTCACTATCTCACCCTTAGACCCTCTCAATATCTCACCCTTAGACCCTCACACTATCTCACCCTTAGACCCTCTCACTATTTCACCCTTAGACCCTCTCACTATCTCACCCTTAGACCCTCTCACTATCTCACCCTTAGACCCTCTCACTATCTCACCCTTAGACCCTCTCACTATCTCACCCTTAGACCCTCTCACTATCTCAACCTTAGACCCTCTCACTATCTCAACCTTAGACCCTCTCACTATCTCACCCTTAGACCCTCTCACTATCTCACCCTTAGACCCTCTCACTATCTCACCCTTAGACCCTCTCACTATCTCACCCTTAGACCCTCTTACTATCTCACCCTTAGACCCTCTCACTATCTCACCCTTAGACCCTCTCACTATCTCACCCTTAGATCCTCTCACTATCTCACCCTTAGACCCTCTCACTATCTCACCCTTAGACGCTCTCACTATCTCACCCTTAGACCCTCTCACTATCTCACCCTTAGACCCTCTCACTATCTCACCCTTAGACCCTCTCACTATCTCACCCTTAGACCCCCTCACTATCTCACCCTTAGACCATCTCACTATCTCACCCTTAGACCCTCTCACTATCTCACCCTTAGACCCTCTCACTATCTCACCCTTAGACCCTCTCACTATCTCACCCTTAGACCCTCTCACTACAACCCTCTCACTATTTCACCCTTAGACCCTCTTACTATCTCACAATTAGACCCTCTCACTATCTCACCGTTAGACCCTCTCACTATCTCACCGTTAGACCCTCTCACTATCTCACCGTTAGACCCTCTCACTATCTCACCCTTAGACCCTCTAACTATCTCACCCTTAGACCCTCTCAGTATCTCACCCTTAGACCCTCTCACTATCTCACCCTTAGACCCTCTCACTATCTCACCCTTAGACCCTCTCACTATCTCACCCTTAGACCCTCTCACCATCTCACCCTTAGACCCTCTCACTATCTCACCCTTAGACCCTCTCACTATCTCACCCTTAGACCCTCTCACTATCTCACCCTTAGACCCTCTCACTATCTCACCCTTAGACCCTCTCACTATCTCACCCTTAGACCCTCTCACTATCTATCTCACCCTTAGACCCTCTCACTATCTCACCCTTAGACCCTCTCTTTATCTCACCCTTAGACCCTCTCACTATCTCACCCTTAGACCCTCTCACTATCTCACCCTTAGACCCTTTCACTATCTCACCCTTAGACCCTCTCACTATCTCACCCTTAGACCCTTTCACTATCTCACCCTTAGACCCTCTTACTATCTATCTCACCCTTAGACCCTCTCTTTATCTCACCTTTTGACCCTCTCACTATCTCACCCTTAGACCCTCTCACTATCTCACCCTTAGACCCTCTGACTATCTCACCCTTAGACCCTCTCACTATCTCACCCTTAGACCCTCTCACTATCTCACCCTTAGACCCTCTCTTTATATCACCCTTAGACCCTCTCACTATCTCACCCTTAGTCCCTCTCACTATCTCACCCTTAGATCCTCTCACTATCTCACCCTTAGACCCTCTCACTATCTCACCCTTAGACCCTCTCACTATCTCACCCTTAGACCCTCTCACTATCGCACCCTTAGACCCTCTCACTATCTCACCCTTAGACCCTCTCACTATCTATCTCACCCTTAAGCCCTCTCTTTATCTCACCCTTAGACCCTCTCACTATCTCACCCTTAGACCCTCTCACTATCTCACCCTTAGACCCTCTCACTATCTCACCCTTAGACCCTCTCACTATCTCACCCTTAGACCCTCTCACTATCTCACCCTTAGACCCTCTCACTATCTCACCCTTAGACCCTCTCACTATCTCACCCTTAGACCCTCTCACTATCTCACCCTTAGACCCTCTCACTATCTCACCCTTAGACCCTCTCACTATCTCACCCTTAGACCCTCTCACTATCTCACCCTTAGACCCTCTCACTATCTCACCCTTAGACCCTCTCACTATCTCACCCTTGGACCCTCTCACTATCTCACCCTTAGACGCTCTCACTATCTCACTCTTAGACCCTCTCACTATGTCACCCTTAGACCCTCTCTTTATCTCACCCTTAGACCCTCTCACTATCTCACCCTTAGACCCTCTCACTATCTCACCCTTAGACCCTCTCACTATCTCACCCTTAGACCCTCTCACTATCTCACCCTTAGACCCTCTCACTATCTCACCATTAGACCCTCTCACTATCTCACCCTTAGACACTCTCACTATCTCACCCTTAGACCCTCTCACTATCTCACCCTTAGACCCTCTCATTATCTCACCATTAGACCCTCTCACTATCTATCTCACCCTTAGACCCTCTCTTTATCTCACCCTTAGACCCTCTCACTATCTCACCCTTAGACCCTCTCTTTATCTCACCCTTAGACTCTCTCACTATCTCACCCTTAGACCCTCTCACTATCTCACCCTTAGACCCTCTCACTATCTCACCCTTAGACCCTCTCACTATCTCACCCTTAGACCCTCTCACTATCTCACCCTTAGGCCCTCTCACTATCTCACCCTTAGACCCTCTCACTATCTCACCCTTAGACCCTCTCACTATCTCACCCTTAGACCCTCTCACTATCTCACCCTTAGACCCTCTCACTATCTCACCCTTGGACCCTCTCAATATCTCACCCTTAGACGCTCTCACTATCTCACTCTTAGACCCTCTCACTATCTCACCCTTAGACCCTCTCTTTATCTCACCCTTAGACCCTCTCACTATCTCACCCTTAGACCCTCTCACAATCTCACCCTTAGACCCTCTCACTATCTCACCCTTAGACCCTCTCACTATCTCACCCTTAGACCCTCTCACTATCTCACCATTAGACCCTCTCACTATTTATCTCACCCTTAGACCCTCTCTTTATCTCACCCTTAGACCCTCTCACTATCTCACCCTTAGACCCTCTCTTTATCTCACCCTTAGACCCTCTCACTATCTCACCCTTAGACCCTCTCACTATCTCACCCTTAGACCCTCTCACTATCTCACCCTTAGACCCTCTCACTATCTCACCCTTAGACCCTCTCACTATCTCACCCTTAGACCCTCTCACTATCTCACCCTTAGACCCTCTCACTATCTCACCCTTAGACCCTCTCACTATCTCACCCTTAGACCCTCTCACTATCTCACCCTTAGACCCTCTCACTATCTCACCCTTAGACCCTCTCACTATCTCACCCTTAGACCCTCTCACTATCTCACCCTTAGACCCTCTCACTATCTCACCCTTAGACCCTCTCACTATCTCACCCTTAGACCCTCTCACTATCTCACCCTTAGACCCTCTCACTATCTCACCCTTAGACCCTCTCACTATTTCACCCTTAGACCCTCTCACTATCTATCTCACCCTTAGACCCTCTCATTATCTCACCCTTAGACCCTCTCACTATCTCACCCTTAGACCCTCTCACTATCTCACCCTTAGACCCTCTCACTATCTATCTCACCCTTAAGCCCTATCTTTATCTCACCCTTAGACCCTCTCACTATCTCACCCTTAGACCCTCTCACTATCTCACCCTTAGATCCTCTCACTATCTCACCCTTAGACCCTCTCACTATCTCACCCTTAGACCCTCTCACTATCTCACCCTTAGACCCTCTCACTATCGCACCCTTAGACCCTCTCACTATCTCACCCTTAGACCCTCTCACTATCTATCTCACCCTTAAGCCCTCTCTTTATCTCACCCTTAGACCCTCTCACTATCTCACCCTTAGACCCTCGCACTATCTCACCCTTAGACTCTCTCACTATCTCACCCTTAGACCCTCTCACTATCTCACCCTTAGACCCTCTCACTATCTCACCCTTAGACCCTCTCACTATCTCACCCTTAGACCCTCTCACTATCTCACCCTTAGACCCTCTCACTATCTCACCCTTAGACCCTCTCACTATCTCACCCTTAGACCCTCTCACTATCTCACCCTTAGACCCTCTCACTATCTCACCCTTAGACCCTCTCACTATCTCACCCTTAGACCCTCTCACTATCTCACCCTTAGACCCTCTCACTATCTCACCCTTGGACCCTCTCACTATCTCACCCTTAGACGCTCTCACTATCTCACTCTTAGACCCTCTCACTATCTCACCCTTAAACCCTCTCTTTATCTCACCCTTAGACCCTCTCACTATCTCACCCTTAGACCCTCTCACTATCTCACCCTTAGACCCTCTCACTATCTCACCCTTAGACCCTCTCACTATCTCACCCTTAGACCCTCTCACTATCTCACCATTAGACCCTCTCACTATCTCACCCTTAGACACTCTCACTATCTCACCCTTAGACCCTCTCACTATCTCACCCTTAGACCCTCTCACTATCTCACCATTAGACCCTCTCACTATCTATCTCACCCTTAGACCCTCTCTTTATCTCACCCTTAGACCCTCTCACTATCTCACCCTTAGACCCTCTCTTTATCTCACCCTTAGACCCTCTCACTATCTCACCCTTAGACCCTCTCACTATCTCACCCTTAGACCCTCTCACTATCTCACCCTTAGACCCTCTCACTATCTCACCCTTAGACCCTCTCACTATCTCACCCTTAGACCCTCTCACTATCTCACCCTTAGACCCTCTCACTATCTCACCCTTAGACCCTCTCACTATCTCACCCTTAGACCCTCTCACTATCTCACCCTTAGACCCTCTCACTATCTCACCCTTGGACCCTCTCACTATCTCACCCTTAGACGCTCTCACTATCTCACTCTTAGACCCTCTCACTATCTCACCCTTAGACCCTCTCTTTATCTCACCCTTAGACCCTCTCACTATCTCACCCTTAGACCCTCTCACTATCTCACCCTTAGACCCTGTCACTATCTCACCCTTAGACCCTCTCACTATCTCACCCTTAGACCCTCTCACTATCTCACCATTAGACCCTCTCACTATCTATCTCACCCTTAGACCCTCTCTTTATCTCACCCTTAGACCCTCTCTCTATCTCACCCTTAGACCCTCTCTTTATCTCACCCTTAGACCCTCTCACTATCTCACCCTTAGACCCTCTCACTATCTCACCCTTAGACCCTCTCACTATCTCACCCTTAGACCCTCTCACTATCTCACCCTTAGACCCTCTCACTATCTCACCCTTAGACCCTCTCACTATCTCACCCTTAGACCCTCTCACTATCTCACCCTTAGACCCTCTCACTATCTCACCCTTAGACCCTCTCACTATCTCACCCTTAGACCCTCTCACTATCTCACCCTTAGACCCTCTCACTATCTCACCCTTGGACCCTCTCACTATCTCACCCTTAGACCCTCTCACTATCTCACCCTTAGACCCTCTCACTATCTCACCCTTAGACCCTCTCACTATCTCACCCTTAGACCCTCTCACTATCTCACCCTTAGACCCTCTCACTATCTCACCCTTAGACCCTCTCTTTATATCACCCTTAGACCCTCTCACTATCTCACCCTTAGTCCCTCTCACTATCTCACCCTTAGATCCTCTCACTATCTCACCCTTAGACCCTCTCACTATCTCACCCTTAGACCCTCTCACTATCTCACCCTTAGACCCTCTCACTATCGCACCCTTAGACCCTCTCACTATCTCACCCTTAGACCCTCTCACTATCTATCTCACCCTTAAGCCCTCTCTTTATCTCACCCTTAGACCCTCTCACTATCTCACCCTTAGACCCTCTCACTATCTCACCCTTAGACCCTCTCACTATCTCACCCTTAGACCCTCTCACTATCTCACCCTTAGACCCTCTCACTATCTCACCCTTAGACCCTCTCACTATCTCACCCTTAGACCCTCTCACTATCTCACCCTTAGACCCTCTCACTATCTCACCCTTAGACCCTCTCACTATCTCACCCTTAGACCCTCTCACTATCTCACCCTTAGACCCTCTCACTATCTCACCCTTAGACCCTCTCACTATCTCACCCTTAGACCCTCTCACTATCTCACCCTTAGACCCTCTCACTATCTCACCCTTAGACCCTCTCACTATCTCACCCTTAGACCCTCTCACTATCTCACCCTTAGACCCTCTCACTATCTCACCCTTAGACCCTCTCACTATCTCACCCTTAGACCCTCTCGTTATCTCACCCTTAGACCCTCTCACTATCTCACCCTTAGACCCTCTCACTATCTCACCCTTAGACCCTCTCACTATCTCACCCTTAGACCCTCTCACTATCTCACCCTTAGACCCTCTCACTATCTCACCCTTAGACCCTCTCACTATCTCACCCTTGGACCCTCTCACTATCTATCTCACCCTTAGACCCTCTCTTTATCTCACCCTTAGACCCTCTCACTATCTCACCCTTAGACCCTCTCACTAACTCACCCTTAGACCCTCTCACTATCTATCTCACCCTTAGACCCTCTCACTATCTCACCCTTAGACCCTCTCACTATCTCACCCTTAGACCCTCTCACTATCTATCTCACCCTTAGACCCTCTCTTTATCTCACCTTTAGACCCTCTCACTATCTCACCCTAAGACCCTCTCTTTATCTCACCCTTAGACACTCTCACTATCTCACCCTTAGACCCTCTCACTATCTCACCCTTAGACCCTCTCACTATCTCACCCTTAGACCCTCTCACTATCTCACCCTTAGACCCTCTCACTATCTCACCCTTAGACCCTCTCACTATATCACCCTTAGACCCTCTCACTATCTCACCCTTAGACCCTCTCACTATCTCACCCTTAGACCCTCTCACTATCTCACCCTTAGACCCTCTCTTTATCTCACCCTTAGACCCTCTCACTATCTCACCCTTAGACCCTCTCACTATCTCACCCTTAGACCCTCTCACTATCTCACCCTTAGACCCTCTCACTATCTCACCCTTGGACCCTCTCACTATCTCACCCTTAGACCCTCTCACTATCTCACCCTTAGACCCTCTCACTATCTCACCCTTAGACCCTCTCACTATCTCACCCTTAGACCCTCTCACTATCTCACCCTTAGACCCTCTCACTATCTCACCCTTAGACCCTCTCACTATCTCACCCTTAGACCCTCTCACTATCTCACCCTTAGACCCTCTCACTATCTCACCCTTAGACCCTCTCACTATCACACCCTTAGACCCTCTCACTATCTCACCCTTAGACCCTCTCACTATCTCACCCTTAGACCCTCTCACTATCTCACCCTTAGACCCTCTCACTATCTCACCCTTGGACCCTCTCACTATCTCACCCTTAGACCCTCTCACTATCTCACCCTTAGACCCTCTCACTATCTCACCCTTAGACCCTCTCACTATCTCACCCTTAGACCCTCTCGTTATCTCACCCTTAGACCCTCTCACTATCTCACCCTTAGACCCTCTCACTATCTCACCCTTAGACCCTCTCACTATCTCACCCTTAGACCCTCTCACTATCTCACCCTTAGACCCTCTCACTATCTCACCCTTAGACCCTCTCACTATCTCACCCTTAGACCCTCTCGTTATCTCACCCTTAGACCCTCTCACTATCTCACCCTTAGACCCTCTCACTATCTCACCCTTAGACCCTCTCACTATCTCACCCTTAGACCCTCTCACTATCTCACCCTTAGACCCTCTCACTATCTCACCCTTAGACCCTCTCACTATCTCACCCTTGGACCCTCTCACTATCTATCTCACCCTTAGACCCTCTCTTTATCTCACCCTTAGACCCTCTCACTATCTCACCCTTAGACCCTCTCGCTAACTCACCCTTAGACCCTCTCACTATCTATCTCACCCTTAGACCCTCTCACTATCTCACCCTTAGACCCTCTCACTATCTCACCCTTAGACCCTCTCACTATCTATCTCACCCTTAGACCCTCTCTTTATCTCACCTTTAGACCCTCTCACTATCTCACCCTTAGACCCTCTCTTTATCTCACCCTTAGACACTCTCACTATCTCACCCTTAGACCCTCTCACTAACTCACCCTTAGACCCTCTCACTATCTATCTGTCCCTTAGACCCTCTCTTTATCTCACCCTTAGACCCTCTCACTATCTCACCCTTAAACCCTCTCTTTATCTCACCCTTAGACCCTCTCACTATCTCACCCTTAGACCCTCTCACTATCTCACCCTTAGACCCTCTCACTATCTCACCCTTAGACCCTCTCACTATCTCACCCTTAGACCCTCTCACTATCTCACCCTTAGACCCTCTCACTATCTCACCCTTAGACCCTCTCACTATCTCACCCTTAGACCCTCTCACTATCTCACCCTTGGACCCTCTCACTATCTCACCCTTAGACCCTCTCACTATCTCACCCTTAGACCCTCTCACTATCTCACCCTTAGACCCTCTCACTATCTCACCCTTAGACCCTCTCGTTATCTCACCCTTAGACCCTCTCACTATCTCACCCTTAGACCCTCTCACTATCTCACCCTTAGACCCTCTCACTATCTCACCCTTAGACCCTCTCACTATCTCACCCTTAGACCCTCTCACTATCTCACCCTTAGACCCTCTCACTATCTCACCCTTGGACCCTCTCACTATCTATCTCACCCTTAGACCCTCTCTTTATCTCACCCTTAGACCCTCTCACTATCTCACCCTTAGACCCTCTCACTAACTCACCCTTAGACCCTCTCACTATCTATCTCACCCTTAGACCCTCTCACTATCTCACCCTTAGACCCTCTCACTATCTCACCCTTAGACCCTCTCACTATCTATCTCACCCTTAGACCCTCTCTTTATCTCACCTTTAGACCTTCTCACTATCTCACCCTTAGACCCTCTCTTTATCTCACCCTTAGACACTCTCACTATCTCACCCTTAGACCCTCTCACTATCTCACCCTTAGACCCTCTCACTATCTCACCCTTAGACCCTCTCACTATCTCACCCTTAGACCCTCTCACTATCTCACCCTTAGACCCTCTCACTATCTCACCCTTAGACCCTCTCACTATCTCACCCTTAGACCCTCTCACTATCTCACCCTTAGACCCTCTCACTATCTCACCCTTACACCCTCTCACTATCTCACTCTTAGACCCTCTCACTATCTCACCCTTAGACCCTCTCACTATCTCACCCTTAGACCCTCTCACTATCTCACCCTTAGACCCTCTCACTATCTCACCCTTAGACCCTCTCTTTATCTCACCCTTAGACCCTCTCACTATCTCACCCTTAGACCCTCTCACTATCTCACCCTTAGACCCTCTCACTATCTCACCCTTAGACCCTCTCACTATCTCACCCTTAGACCCTCTCACTATCACACCCTTAGACCCTCTCACTATCTCACCCTTAGACCCTCTCACTATCTATCTCACCCTTAGACCCTCTCTTTATCTCACCTTTAGACCCTCTCACTATCTCATCCTTAGACCCTCTCACTATCTCACCCTTAGACCCTCTCACAATCTCACCCTTAGACCCTCTCACTATCTCACCCTTAGACCCTCTCACTATCTCACCCTAAGACCCTCTCACTATCTCACCCTTAGACCCTCTCTTTATCTCACCCTTAGACCCTCTCACTATCTCACCCTTAGACCCTCTCACTATCTCACCCTTAGATTCTCTCACTATCTCACCCTTAGACCCTCTCACTATCTCACCCTTAGACCCTCTCACTATCTCACCCTTAGATCCTCTCACTATCTCACCCTTAGACCCTCTCACTATCTATCTCACCCTTAGACCCTCTCTTTATCTCACCCTTAGACCCTCTCACTATCTCACCCTTAAACCCTCTCTTTATCTCACCCTTAGACCCTCTCACTATCTCACCCTTAGACCCTCTCACTATCTCACCCTTAGACCCTCTCACTATCTCACCCTTAGACCCTCTCACTATCTCACCCCTAGACCCTCTCACTATCTCACCCTTAGACCCTCTCACTATCTCACCCTTAGACCCTCTCACTATCTCACCCTTAGACCCTCTCACTATCTCACCCTTAGACCCTCTCACTATCTCACCCTTAGACCCTCTCACTATCTCACCCTTAGACCCTCTCACTATCTCACCCTTAGGCCCTCTCACTATCTCACCCTTAGACCCTCTCACTATCTCACCCTTAGACCCTCTCACCATCTCACCCTTAGACCCTCTTAATATCTCACCCTTAGACCCTCTCACTATCTCACCCTTAGACCCTCTCACTATCTCACCCTTAGACCCTCTCACTATCTCACCCTTAGACCCTCTCACCATCTCACCCTTAGACCCTCTTAATATCTCACCCTTAGACCCTCTCACTATCTCACTCTTAGACCCTATCTTTATCTCACCCTTAGATCCTCTCACTATCTCACCCTTAGACCCCCTCTTTATCTCACCCTTAGACCCTCTCACTATCTCACCCTTAGACCCTCTCACTATCTCACCCTTAGACCCTCTCACTATCTCTACCTTAGACACTCTCACTATCTCACCCTTAGACCCTCTCACTATCTCACCCTTAGACCCTCTCACTATCTCACCCTTAGACCCTCTCACTATCTCACCCTTAGACCCTCTCACTATCTCACCCTTAGACCCTCTCTTTATCTCACCCTTAGACCCTCTCACTATCTCACCCTTAGACCCTCTCACTATCTCACCCTTAGACCCTCTCACTATCTCACCCTTAGACCCTCTCACTATCTCACCCTTAGACCCTCTCACTATCTCACCCTTAGACCCTCTCACTATCTCACCCTTAGACCCTCTCACTATCTCACCCTTAGACCCTCTCACTATCTCACCCTTAGACCCTCTCTCTATCTATCTCACCCTTAGACCCTCTCTTTATCTCACCCTTAGACCCTCTCTTTATCTCACCCTTAGACCCTCTCACTATCTCACCCTTAGACCCTCTCACTATCTCACCCTTAGACCCTCTCACTATCTCACCCTTAGACCCTCTCACTATCTCACCCTTAGACCCTCTCACTATCTATCTCACCCTTAGACCCTCTCACTATCTCACCCTTAGACCCTCTCACTATCTCACCCTTAGACCCTCTCACTATCTCACCCTTAGACCCTCTCACTATCTCACCCTTAGACCCTCTCACTATCTCACCCTTAGACCCTCTCACTATCTCACCCTTAGACACTCTCACTATCTCATCCTTAGACCTTCTCACTATCTCACCCTTTGACCCTCTCACTATCTCACCCTTAGACCCTCTCACTATCTCACCCTTAGACCCTCTCACTATCTCACCCTTAGACCCTCTCACTATCTCACCCTTAGACCCTCTCACTATCTCACCCTTAGACCCTCTCACTATCTCACCCTTAGACCCTCTCACTATCTCACCCTTGGACCCTCTCACTATCTCACCCTTAGACGCTCTCACTATCTCACTCTTAGACCCTCTCACTATCTCTTCCTTAGACCCTCTCACTATCTCACCCTTAGACCCTCTCACTATCTCACCCTTAGACCCTCTCACTATCTCACCCTTAGACCCTCTCACTATCTCACCCTTAGTCCCTCTCACTATCTCACCCTTAGACCCTCTCACTATCTCACCCTTAGACCACCTCACTATCTCACCCTCAGACCCTCTCACTATCTCACCCTTAGACCCTCTCACTATCTCACCCTTAGACCCTCTCTTTATCTCACCCTTAGACCCTCTCACTATCTCACCCTTAGACCCTCTCACTATCTCACCCTTAGACCCTCTCATTATCTCACCCTTAGATCCTCTCACTGTCTCACCCTTAGACCCTCTCACTATCTCACCCTTAGACCCTCTCACTATCTCACCCTTAGACCCTCTCACTATCTCACCCTTAGACCCTCTCACTATCTCACCCTTAGACCCTCTCACTATCTCACCCTTAGACCCTCTCACTATCTCACCCTTAGACCCTCTCACTATATCACCCTTAGAACCTCTCACTATCTCACCCTTAGACCCTCTCACTATCTATCTCACCCTTAGACCCTCTCTTTATCTCACCCTTAGACCCTCTCACTATCTCACCCTTAGACCCTCTCACTATCTCACCCTTAGACCCTCTCATTATCTCACCCTTAGATCCTCTCACTGTCTCACCCTTAGACCCTCTCACTATCTCACCCTTAGACCCTCTCACTATCTCACCCTTAGACCCTCTCACTATCTCACCCTTAGACCGTCTCACTATCTCACCCTTAGACCCTCTCACTATCTCACCCTTAGACCCTCTCACTATCTCACCCTTAGACCCTCTCACTATCTCACCCTTAGACCCTCTCACTATCTCACCCTTAGAACCTCTCACTATCTCACCCTTAGACCCTCTCACTATCTATCTCACCCTTAGACCCTCTCTTTATCTCACCCTTAGACCCTCTCACTATCTCACCCTTAGACCCTCTCACTATCTCACCCTTAGACCCTCTCACTTTCTCACCCTTAGACTCTTCCTTAGACCCTCTCACTATCTCACCCTTAGACCCTCTCACTATCTCACCCTTAGACCCTCTCTTTATCTCAACCTTAGACCCTCTCACCATCTCACCCTTAGACCCTCTCACTATCTCACCCTTAGACCCTCTCACTATCTCACCCTTAGACCCTCTCACTATCTCACCCTTAGACCCTCTCACTATCTCACCCTTAGACCCTCTCACTATCTCACCCTTAGACCCTCTCACTATCTCACCCTTAGACCCTCTCACTATCTCACCCTTAGACCCTCTCACTATCTCACCCTTAGACCCTCTCACTATCTCACCCTTAGACCCTCTCACTATCTCACCCTTAGACCCTCTCACTATCTCACCCTTAGACCCTCTCACTATCTCACCCTTAGACCCTCTCACTATCTCACCCTTAAACCCTCTCACTATCTCACCCTTAGACCCTCTCACTATCTATCTCACCCTTAGACCCTCTCTTTATCTCACCCTTAGACCCTCTCACTATCTCACCCTTAGACCCTCTCACTATCTTACCCTTAGACCCTCTCACTATCTCACCCTTAGACCCTCTCACTATCTCACCCTTAGACCCTCTCACTATCTCACCCTTAGACCCTCTCACTATCTCACCCTTAGACCCTCTCACTATCTCACCCTTAGACCCTCTCACTATCTCACCCTTAGACCCTCTCACTATCTCACCCTTAGACCCTCTCACTATCTCACCCTTAGACCCTCTCACTATCTCACCCTTAGACCCTCTCACTATCTCACCCTTAGACCCTCTCACTATCTCACCCTTAGACCCTCTCACTATCTCACCCTTAGACACTCTCACTATCTCATCCTTAGACCTTCTCACTATCTCACCCTTAGACCCTCTCACTATCTCACCCTTAGAACCTCTCACTATCTCACCCTTAGACCCTCTCACTATCTCACCCTTAGACCCTCTCACTATCTCACCCTTAGACCCTCTCACTATCTCACCCTTAGACCCTCTCATTATCTCACCCTTAGATCCTCTCACTGTCTCACCCTTAGACCCTCTCACTATCTCACCCTTAGACCCTCTCACTATCTCACCCTTAGACCCTCTCACTATCTCACCCTTAGACCGTCTCACTATCTCACCCTTAGACCCTCTCACTATCTCACCCTTAGACCCTCTCACTATCTCACCCTTAGACCCTCTCACTATCTCACCCTTAGACCCTCTCACTATCTCACCCTTAGAACCTCTCACTATCTCACCCTTAGACCCTCTCACTATCTATCTCACCCTTAGACCCTCTCTTTATCTCACCCTTAGACCCTCTCACTATCTCACCCTTAGACCCTCTCACTATCTCACCCTTAGACCCTCTCACTATCTCACCCTTAGACCCTCTCACTATCTCACCCTTAGACCCTCTCACTATCTCACCCTTAGACACTCTCACTATCTCACCCTTAGACCCTCTCACTATCTCACCCTTAGACCCTCTCACTATCTCACCCCTAGACCCTCTCACTATCTCACCCTTAGACCCTCTCACTATCTCACCCTTAGACCCTCTCACTATCTCACCCTTAGACCCTCTCACTATCTCACCCTTAGACCCTCTCACTATCTCACCCTTAGACCCTCTCACTATCTCACCCTTAGACCCTCTCACTATCTCACCCTTAGGCCCTCTCACTATCTCACCCTTAGACCCTCTCACTATCTCACCCTTAGACCCTCTCACCATCTCACCCTTAGACCCTCTTAATATCTCACCCTTAGACCCTCTCACTATCTCACCCTTAGACCCTCTCACTATCTCACCCTTAGACCCTCTCACTATCTCACCCTTAGACCCTCTCACTATCTCACCCTTAGACCCTCTCACTATCTCACCCTTAGACCCTCTCACCATCTCACCCTTAGACCCTCTTAATATCTCACCCTTAGACCCTCTCACTATCTCACTCTTAGACCCTATCTTTATCTCACCCTTAGACCCTCTCACTATCTCACCCTTAGACCCCCTCTTTATCTCACCCTTAGACCCTCTCACTATCTCACCCTTAGACCCTCTCACTATCTCACCCTTAGACCCTCTCACTATCTCTACCTTAGACACTCTCACTATCTCACCCTTAGACCCTCTCACTATCTCACCCTTAGACCCTCTCACAATCTCACCCTTAGACCCTCTCACTATCTCACCCTTAGACCCTCTCACTATCTCACCCTTAGACCCTCTCTTTATCTCACCCTTAGACCCTCTCACTATCTCACCCTTAGACCCTCTCACTATCTCACCCTTAGACCCTCTCACTATCTCACCCTTAGACCCTCTCACTATCTCACCCTTAGACCCTCTCACTATCTCACCCTTAGACCCTCTCACTATCTCACCCTTAGACCCTCTCACTATATCACCCTTAGAACCTCTCACTATCTCACCCTTAGACCCTCTCACTATCTATCTCACCCTTAGACCCTCTCTTTATCTCACCCTTAGACCCTCTCACTATCTCACCCTTAGGCCCTCTCACTATCTCACCCTTAGACCCTCTCACTATCTCACCCTTAGACCCTCTCACCATCTCACCCTTAGACCCTCTCACTATCTCACCCTTAGACCCTCTCACTATCTCACCCTTAGACCCTCTCACAATCTCACCCTTAGACCCTCTCACTATCTCACCCTTAGGCCCTCTCACTATCTCACCCTTAGACTCTCTCACTATCTCACCCTTAGACCCTCTCACCATCTCACCCTTAGACCCTCTTAATATCTCACCCTTAGACCCTCTCACTATCTCACCCTTAGACCCTATCTTTATCTCACCCTTAGACCCTCTCACTATCTCACCCTTAGACCCCCTCTTTATCTCACCCTTAGACCCTCTCACTATCTCACCCTTAGACCCTCTCACTATCTCACCCTTAGACCCTCTCACTATCTCACCCTTAGACCCTCTCACTATCTCACCCTTAGACACTCTCACTATCTCATCCTTAGACCTTCTCACTATCTCACCCTTAGACCCTCTCACTATCTCACCCTTAGACCCTCTCACTATCTCACCCTTAGACCCTCTCACTATCTCACCCTTAGACCCTCTCACTATCTCACCCTTAGACCCTCTCACTATCTCACCCTTAGACCCTCTCATTATCTCACCCTTAGATCCTCTCACTGTCTCACCCTTAGACCCTCTCACTATCTCACCCTTAGACCCTCTCACTATCTCACCCTTAGACCCTCTCACTATCTCACCCTTAGACCCTCTCACTATCTCACCCTTAGACCCTCTCTTTATCTCACCCTTAGACCCTCTCACTATCTCACCCTTAGACCCTCTCACTATCTCACCCTTAGACCCTCTCACTATCTCACCCTTAGACCCTCTCACTATCTCACCCTTAGACCCTCTCACTATCTCACCCTTAGACCCTCTCACTATCTCACCCTTAGACCCTCTCACTATCTCACCCTTAGACCCTCTCACTGTCTCACCCTTAGACCCTCTCTCTATCTATCTCACCCTTAGACCCTCTCTTTATCTCACCCTTAGACCCTCTCTTTATCTCACCCTTAGACCCTCTCACTATCTCACCCTTAGACCCTCTCACTATCTCACCCTTAGACCCTCTCACTATCTCACCCTTAGACCCTCTCACTATCTCACCCTTAGACCCTCTCACTATCTCACCCTTAGACCCTCTCACTATCTCACCCTTAGACCCTCTCACTATCTCACCCTTAGACCCTCTCACTATCTCACCCTTAGACCCTCTCACTATCTCACCCTTAGACCCTCTCACTATCTCACCCTTAGACCCTCTCACTATCTCACCCTTAGACCCTCTCACTATCTCACCCTTAGACCCTCTCACTATCTCACCCTTAGACCCTCTCACTATCTCACCCTTAGACCCTCTCACTATCTCACCCTTAGACCCTCTCACTATCTCACCCTTAGACCCTCTCACTATCTCACCCTTAGACCCTCTCACTATCTCACCCTTAGACACTCTCACTATCTCACCCTTAGACCCTCTCACTATCTCACCCTTAGACCCTCTCACTATCTCACCCCTAGACCCTCTCACTATCTCACCCTTAGACCCTCTCACTATCTCACCCTTAGACCCTCTCACTATCTCACCCTTAGACCCTCTCACTATCTCACCCTTAGACCCTCTCACTATCTCACCCTTAGACCCTCTCACTATCTCACCCTTAGACCCTCTCACTATCTCACCCTTAGGCCCTCTCACTATCTCACCCTTAGACCCTCTCACTATCTCACCCTTAGACCCTCTCACCATCTCACCCTTAGACCCTCTTAATATCTCACCCTTAGACCCTCTCACTATCTCACCCTTAGACCCTCTCACTATCTCACCCTTAGACCCTCTCACTATCTCACCCTTAGACCCTCTCACTATCTCACCCTTAGACCCTCTCACTATCTCACCCTTAGACCCTCTCACCATCTCACCCTTAGACCCTCTTAATATCTCACCCTTAGACCCTCTCACTATCTCACTCTTAGACCCTATCTTTATCTCACCCTTAGACCCTCTCACTATCTCACCCTTAGACCCCCTCTTTATCTCACCCTTAGACCCTCTCACTATCTCACCCTTAGACCCTCTCACTATCTCACCCTTAGACCCTCTCACTATCTCTACCTTAGACACTCTCACTATCTCACCCTTAGAACCTCTCACTATCTCACCCTTAGACCCTCTCACTATCTCACCCTTAGACCCTCTCACTATCTCACCCTTAGACCCTCTCACTATCTCACCCTTAGACCCTCTCTTTATCTCACCCTTAGACCCTCTCACTATCTCACCCTTAGACCCTCTCACTATCTCACCCTTAGACCCTCTCACTATCTCACCCTTAGACCCTCTCACTATCTCACCCTTAGACCCTCTCACTATCTCACCCTTAGACCCTCTCACTATCTCACCCTTAGACCCTCTCACTATCTCACCCTTAGACCCTCTCACTATCTCACCCTTAGACCCTCTCTTTATCTCACCCTTAGACCCTCTCACTATCTCACCCTTAGACCCTCTCACTATCTCACCCTTAGACCCTCTCACTATCTCACCCTTAGACCCTCTCACTATCTCACCCTTAGACCCTCTCACTATCTCACCCTTAGACCCTCTCACTATCTCACCCTTAGACCCTCTCACTATCTCACCCTTAGACCCTCTCACTATCTCACCCTTAGACCCTCTCACTATCTCACCCTTAGACCCTCTCACTATCTCACCCTTAGACCCTCTCACTATCTCACCCTTAGACCCTCTCACTATCTATCTCACCCTTAGACCCTCTCTTTATCTCACCCTTAGACCCTCTCACTATCTCACCCTTAGGCCCTCTCACTATCTCACCCTTAGACCCTCTCACTATCTCACCCTTAGACCCTCTCACCATCTCACCCTTAGACCCTCTCACTATCTCACCCTTAGACCCTCTCACTATCTCACCCTTAGACCCTCTCACTATCTCACCCTTAGACACTCTCACTATCTCACCCTTAGACCCTCTCACTATCTCACCCTTAGACCCTCTCACTATCTCACCCCTAGACCCTCTCACTATCTCACCCTTAGACCCTCTCACTATCTCACCCTTAGACCCTCTCACTATCTCACCCTTAGACCCTCTCACTATCTCACCCTTAGACCCTCTCACTATCTCACCCTTAGACCCTCTCACTATCTCACCCTTAGACCCTCTCACTATCTCACCCTTAGGCCCTCTCACTATCTCACCCTTAGACCCTCTCACTATCTCACCCTTAGACCCTCTCACCATCTCACCCTTAGACCCTCTTAATATCTCACCCTTAGACCCTCTCACTATCTCACCCTTAGACCCTCTCACTATCTCACCCTTAGACCCTCTCACTATCTCACCCTTAGACCCTCTCACTATCTCACCCTTAGACCCTCTCACTATCTCACCCTTAGACCCTCTCACTATCTCACCCCTAGACCCTCTCACTATCTCACCCTTAGACCCTCTCACTATCTCACCCTTAGACCCTCTCACTATCTCACCCTTAGACCCTCTCACTATCTCACCCTTAGACCCTCTCACTATCTCACCCTTAGACCCTCTCACTATCTCACCCTTAGACCCTCTCACTATCTCACCCTTAGACCCTCTCACCATCTCACCCTTAGACCCTCTTAATATCTCACCCTTAGACCCTCTCACTATCTCACTCTTAGACCCTATCTTTATCTCACCCTTAGACCCTCTCACTATCTCACCCTTAGACCCCCTCTTTATCTCACCCTTAGACCCTCTCACTATCTCACCCTTAGACCCTCTCACTATCTCACCCTTAGACCCTCTCACTATCTCTACCTTAGACACTCTCACTATCTCACCCTTAGACCCTCTCACTATCTCACCCTTAGACCCTCTCACTATCTCACCCTTAGACCCTCTCACTATCTCACCCTTAGACCCTCTCACTATCTCACCCTTAGACCCTCTCTTTATCTCACCCTTAGACCCTCTCACTATCTCACCCTTAGACCCTCTCACTATCTCACCCTTAGACCCTCTCACTATCTCACCCTTAGACCCTCTCACTATCTCACCCTTAGACCCTCTCACTATCTCACCCTTAGACCCTCTCACTATCTCACCCTTAGACCCTCTCACTATCTCACCCTTAGACCCTCTCACTATCTCACCCTTAGACCCTCTCACTTTCTCACCCTTAGACCCTCTCACTATCTCACCCTTAGACCCTCTCACTATCTCACCCTTAGACCCTCTCACTATCTCACCCTTAGACCCTCTCACTATCTCACCCTTAGACCCTCTCACTATCTCACCCTTAGACCCTCTCACAATCTCACCCTTAGACACTCTCACTATCTCACCCTTAGACCCTCTCACTATCTCACCCTTAGACCCTCTCACTATCTCACCCCTAGACCCTCTCACTATCTCACCCTTAGACCCTCTCACTATCTCACCCTTAGACCCTCTCACTATCTCACCCTTAGACCCTCTCACTATCTCACCCTTAGACCCTCTCACTATCTCACCCTTAGACCCTCTCACTATCTCACCCTTAGACCCTCTCACTATCTCACCCTTAGGCCCTCTCACTATCTCACCCTTAGACCCTCTCACTATCTCACCCTTAGACCCTCTCACCATCTCACCCTTAGACCCTCTTAATATCTCACCCTTAGACCCTCTCACTATCTCACCCTTAGACCCTCTCACTATCTCACCCTTAGACCCTCTCACTATCTCACCCTTAGACCCTCTCACTATCTCACCCTTAGACCCTCTCTTTATCTCACCCTTAGACCCTCTCACTATCTCACCCTTAGACCCTCTCACTATCTCACCCTTAGACCCTCTCACTATCTCACCCTTAGACCCTCTCACTATCTCACCCTTAGACCCTCTCACTATCTCACCCTTAGACCCTCTCACTATCTCACCCTTAGACCCTCTCACTATCTCACCCTTAGACCCTCTCACTATCTCACCCTTAGACCCTCTCACTATCTCACCCTTAGACCCTCTCACTATCTCACCCTTAGACCCTCTCACTATCTCACCCTTAGACCCTCTCACTATCTCACCCTTAGACCCTCTCACTATCTATCTCACCCTTAGACCCTCTCTTTATCTCACCCTTAGACCCTCTCACTATCTCACCCTTAGGCCCTCTCACTATCTCACCCTTAGACCCTCTCACTATCTCACCCTTAGACCCTCTCACCATCTCACCCTTAGACCCTCTCACTATCTCACCCTTAGACCCTCTCACTATCTCACCCTTAGACCCTCTCACTATCTCACCCTTAGACACTCTCACTATCTCACCCTTAGACCCTCTCACTATCTCACCCTTAGACCCTCTCACTATCTCACCCTTAGACCCTCTCACTATCTCACCCTTAGACCCTCTCACTATATCACCCTTAGAACCTCTCACTATCTCACCCTTAGACCCTCTCACTATCTATCTCACCCTTAGACCCTCTCTTTATCTCACCCTTAGACCCTCTCACTATCTCACCCTTAGGCCCTCTCACTATCTCACCCTTAGACCCTCTCACTATCTCACCCTTAGACCCTCTCACCATCTCACCCTTAGACCCTCTCACTATCTCACCCTTAGACCCTCTCACTATCTCACCCTTAGACCCTCTCACAATCTCACCCTTAGACCCTCTCACTATCTCACCCTTAGGCCCTCTCACTATCTCACCCTTAGACCCTCTCACTATCTCACCCTTAGACCCTCTCACCATCTCACCCTTAGACCCTCTTAATATCTCACCCTTAGACCCTCTCACTATCTCACCCTTAGACCCTATCTTTATCTCACCCTTAGACACTCTCACTATCTCACCCTTAGACCCCCTCTTTATCTCACCCTTAGACCCTCTCACTATCTCACCCTTAGACCCTCTCACTATCTCACCCTTAGACCCTCTCACTATCTCACCCTTAGACCCTCTCACTATCTCACCCTTAGACACTCTCACTATCTCATCCTTAGACCTTCTCACTATCTCACCCTTAGACCCTCTCACTATCTCACCCTTAGACCCTCTCACTATCTCACCCTTAGACCCTCTCACTATCTCACCCTTAGACCCTCTCACTATCTCACCCTTAGACCCTCTCACTATCTCACCCTTAGACCCTCTCATTATCTCACCCTTAGATCCTCTCACTGTCTCACCCTTAGACCCTCTCACTATCTCACCCTTAGACCCTCTCACTATCTCACCCTTAGACCCTCTCACTATCTCACCCTTAGACCCTCTCACTATCTCACCCTTAGACCCTCTCTTTATCTCACCCTTAGACCCTCTCACTATCTCACCCTTAGACCCTCTCACTATCTCACCCTTAGACCCTCTCACTATCTCACCCTTAGACCCTCTCTTTATCTCACCCTTAGACCCTCTCACTATCTCACCCTTAGACCCTCTCACTATCTCACCCTTAGACCCTCTCACTATCTCTACCTTAGACACTCTCACTATCTCACCCTTAGACCCTCTCACTATCTCACCCTTAGACCCTCTCACTATCTCACCCTTAGACCCTCTCACTATCTCACCCCTAGACCCTCTCACTATCTCACCCTTAGACCCTCTCACTATCTCACCCTTAGACCCTCTCACTATCTCACCCTTAGACCCTCTCACTATCTCACCCTTAGACCCTCTCACTATCTCACCCTTAGACCCTCTCACTATCTCACCCTTAGACCCTCTCACTATCTCACCCTTAGACCCTCTCACTATCTCACCCTTAGACCCTCTCACTATCTCACCCTTAGACCCTCTCACTATCTCACCCCTAGACCCTCTCACTATCTCACCCTTAGACCCTCTCACTATCTCACCCTTAGACCCTCTCACTATCTCACCCTTAGACCCTCTCACCATCTCACCCTTAGACCCTCTCACTATCTCACCCTTAGACCCTCTCACTATCTCACCCTTAGACCCTCGCACTATCTCACCCTTAGACCCTCTCACTATCTCACAATTAGACCCTCTCACTATCTCACCCTTAGACCCTCTCACTATCTCACCATAAGAACCTCTCACTATCTCACCCTTAGACCCTCTCTTTATCTCACCCTTAGACCCTCTCACTATCTCACCCTTAGACCCTCTCACTATCTATCTCACCCTTAGACCCTCTCTTTATCTCACCCTTAGACCCTCTCACTATCTCACCCTTAGGCCCTCTCACTATCTCACCCTTAGACCCTCTCACTATCTCACCCTTAGACCCTCTCTTTATCTCACCCTTAGACCCTCTCACTATCTCACCCTTAGACCCTCTCACTATCTCACCCTTAGACCCTCTCACTATCTCACCCTTAGACCCTCTCACTATCTCACCCTTAGACCCTCTCACTATCTCACCCTTAGACCCTCTCACTATCTCACCCTTAGACCCTCTCACTATCTCACCCTTAGACCCTCTCACTATCTCACCCTTAGACCCTCTCACTATCTCACCCTTAGACCCTCTCACTATCTCACCCTTAGACCCTCTCACTATCTCACCCTTAGACCCTCTCACTATCTCACCCTTAGACCCTCTCACTATCTCACCCTTAGACCCTCTCACTATCTCACCCTTAGACCCTCTCACTATCTCACCCTTAGACACTCTCACTATCTCACCCTTAGACCCTCTCACTATCTCACCCTTAGACCCTCTCACTATCTCACCCCTAGACCCTCTCACTATCTCACCCTTAGACCCTCTCACTATCTCACCCTTAGACCCTCTCACTATCTCACCCTTAGACCCTCTCACTATCTCACCCTTAGACCCTCTCACTATCTCACCCTTAGACCCTCTCACTATCTCACCCTTAGACCCTCTCACTATCTCACCCTTAGACCCTCTCACTATCTCACCCTTAGACCCTCTCACTATCTCACCCTTAGACCCTCTCACTATCTCACCCTTAGACCCTCTCACTATCTCACCCTTAGACCCTCTCACTATCTCACCCTTAGACCCTCTCACTATCTCACCCCTAGACCCTCTCACTATCTCACCCTTAGACCCTCTCACTATCTCACCCTTAGACACTCTCACTATCTCATCCTTAGACCTTCTCACTATCTCACCCTTAGACCCTCTCACCATCTCACCCTTAGACCCTCTTAATATCTCACCCTTAGACCCTCTCACTATCTCACCCTTAGACCCTATCTTTATCTCACCCTTAGACCCTCTCACTATCTCACCCTTAGATCCTCTCACTATCTCACCCTTAGACCCTCTCACTATCTCACCCTTGGACCCTCTCACTATCTCACCCTTAGACCCCCTCTTTATCTCACCCTTAGACCCTCTCACTATCTCACCCTTAGACCCTCTCACTATCTCACCCTTAGACCCTCTCACTATCTCACCCTTAGACCCTCTCTTTATCTCACCTTTAGACCCTCTCACTATCTCACCCTTAGGCCCTCTCACTATCTCACCCTTAGACCCTCTCACTATCTCACCCTTAGACCCTCTCACTATCTCACCCTTAGACCCTCTCACTATCTCACCCTTAGACCCTCTCACTATCTCACCCTTAGACCCTCTCACTATCTCACCCTTAGACCCTCTCACTATCTCACCCTTAGACCCTCTCACTATCTATCTCACCCTTAGACCCTCTCTTTATCTCACCCTTAGACCCTCTCACTATCTCACCCTTAGACCCCCTCTTTATCTCACCCTTAGACCCTCTCACTATCTCACCCTTAGACCCTCTCACTATCTCACCCTTAGACCCTCTCACTATCTCACCCTTAGACCCTCTTAAAATCTCACCCTTAGACCCTCTCACTATCTCACCCTTAGACCCTCTCACTATCTCACCCTTAGACCCTATCTTTATCTCACCCTTAGACCCTCTCACTATCTCACCCTTAGACCCCCTCTTTATCTCACCCTTAGACCCTCTCACTATCTCACCCTTAGACCCTCTCACTATCTCACCCTTAGACCCTCTCACTATCTCACCCTTAGACCCTCTCTTTATCTCACCTTTAGACCCTCTCACTATCTCACCCTTAGGCCCTCTCACTATCTCACCCTTAGACCCTCTCACTATCTCACCCTTAGACCCTCTCACTATCTCACCCTTAGACCCTCTCACTATCTCACCCTTAGACCCTCTCACTATCTCACCCTTAGACCCTCTCACTATCTCACCCTTAGACCCTCTCACTATCTCACCCTTAGACCCTCTCACTATCTATCTCACCCTTAGACCCTCTCTTTATCTCACCCTTAGACCCTCTCACTATCTCACCCTTAGACCCTCTCACTATCTCACCCTTAGAACCTCTCACTATCTATCTCACCCTTAGACCCTCTCTTTATCTCACCTTTAGACCCTCTCACTATCTCACCCTTAGACCCTCTCACTATCTCACCCTTAGACCCTCTCACTATCTCACCCTTAGACCCTCTCACTATCTCACCCTTAGACCCTCTCACTATCTCACCCTTAGACCCTCTCACTATCTCACCCTTGGACCCTCTCACTATCTCACCCTTAGACGCTCTCACTATCTCACTCTTAGACCCTCTCACTATCTCACCCTTAGACCCTCTCTTTATCTCACCCTTAGACCCTCTCACTATCTCACCCTTAGACCCTCTCACTATCTCACCCTTAGACCCTCTCACTATCTCACCCTTAGACCCTCTCACTATCTCACCCTTAGACCCTCTCACTATCTCACCCTTAGACCCTCTCACTATCTCACCCTTAGACCCTCTCACTATCTCACCCTTAGACCCTCTCACTATCTCACCCTTAGACCCTCTCACTATCTCACCCTTAGACCCTCTCACTATCTCACCCTTAGACCCTCTCACTATCTCACCCTTAGACCCTCTCACTATCTCACCCTTAGACCCTCTCACTATCTATCTCACCCTTAGACCCTCTCACTATCTCACCCTTAGACTCTCTCACTATCTCACCCTTAGACCCTCTCTTTATCTCACCCTTAGACCCTCTCACTATCTCAACCTTAGACCCTCTCACTATCTCACCCTTAGACCCTCTCACTATCTCACCCTTAGACACTCTCACTATCTCACCCTTAGACCCTCTCACTATCTCACCCTTAGACCCTCTCACTATCTCACCTTTAGACCCTCTCACTATCTCACCCTTAGACCCTCTCACTATCTCACCCTTAGACCCTCTCACTATCTCACCCTTAGACCCTCTCACTATCTCACCCTTAGACCCTCTCACTATCTCACCCTTAGACCCTCTCACTATCTCACCCTTAGACCCTCTCACTATCTCACCCTTAGACCCTCTCACTATCTCACCCTTAGACCCTCTCACTATCTCACCCTTAGACCCTCTCACTATCTCACCCTTAGACCCTCTCACTATCTCACCCTTAGACCCTCTCGTTATCTCACCCTTAGACCCTCTCACTATCTCACCCTTAGACCCTCTCACTATCTCACCCTTAGACCCTCTCACTATCTCACCCTTAGACCCTCTCACTATCTCACCCTTAGACCCTCTCACTATCTCACCCTTAGACCCTCTCACTATCTCACCCTTGGACCCTCTCACTATCTATCTCACCCTTAGACCCTCTCTTTATCTCACCCTTAGACCCTCTCACTATCTCACCCTTAGACCCTCTCACTAACTCACCCTTAGACCCTCTCACTATCTATCTCACCCTTAGACCCTCTCACTATCTCACCCTTAGACCCTCTCACTATCTCACCCTTAGACCCTCTCACTATCTATCTCACCCTTAGACCCTCTCTTTATCTCACCTTTAGACCCTCTCACTATCTCACCCATAGACCCTCTCTTTATCTCACCCTTAGACACTCTCACTATCTCACCCTTAGACCCTCTCACTATCTCACCCTTAGACCCTCTCACTATCTCACCCTTAGACCCTCTCACTATCTCACCCTTAGACCCTCTCACTATCTCACCCTTAGACCCTCTCACTATCTCACCCTTAGACCCTCTCACTATCTCACCCTTAGACCCTCTCACTATCTCACCCTTAGACCCTCACACTATCTCACCCTTAGACCCTCTCACTATCTCACTCTTAGACCCTCTCACTATCTCACCCTTAGACCCTCTCACTATCTCACCCTTAGACCCTCTCACTATCTCACCCTTAGACCCTCTAACTATCTCACCCTTAGACCCTCTCTTTATCTCACCCTTAGACCCTCTCTTTATCTCACCCTTAGACCCTCTCACTATCTCACCCTTAGACCCTCTCACTATCTCACCCTTAGACCCTCTCACTATCTCATCCTTAGACCCTCTCACTATCTCACCCTTAGACCCTCTCACTATCTCACCCTTAGACCCTCTCACTATCTCACCCTTAGACCCTCTCACAATCTCACCCTTAGACCCTCTCACTATCTCACCCTTAGGCCCTCTCACTATCTCACCCTTAGACCCTCTCACTATCTCACCCTTAGACCCTCTCACCATCTCACCCTTAGACCCTCTTAATATCTCACCCTTAGACCCTCTCACTATCTCACCCTTAGACCCTCTCACTATCTCACCCTTAGACCCTCTCACTATCTCACCCTTAGACCCTCTCACTATCTCACCCTTAGACCCTCTCACTATCTCACCCTTAGACCCTCTCACTATCACACCCTTAGACCCTCTCACTATCTCACCCTTAGACCCTCTCACTATCTATCTCACCCCTAGACCCTCTCTTTATCTCACCTTTAGACCCTCTCACTATCTCACCCTTAGACCCTCTCACTATCTCACCCTTAGACCCTCTCACTATCTCACCCTTAGACCCTCTCACTATCTCACCCTTAGACCCTCTCACTATCTCACCCTTAGACCCTCTCACTATCTCACCCTTAGACCCTCTCTTTATTTCACCCTTAGACCCTCTCACTATCTCACCCTTAGACCCTCTCACTATCTCACCCTTAGACCCTCTCACTATCTCACCCTTAGACCCTCTCACTATCTCACCCTTAGACCCTCTCACTATCTCACCCTTAGATCCTCTCACTATCTCACCCTTAGACCCTCTCACTATCTATCTCACCCTTAGACCCTCTCTTTATCTCACCCTTAGACCCTCTCACTATCTCACCCTTAAACCCTCTCTTTATCTCACCCTTAGACCCTCTCACTATCTCACCCTTAGACCCTCTCACTATCTCACCCTTAGACCCTCTCACTATCTCACCCTTAGACCCTCTCACTATCTCACCCTTAGACCCTCTCACTATCTCACCCTTAGACCCTCTCACTATCTCACCCTTAGACCCTCTCACTATCTCACCCTTAGACCCTCTCACAATCTCACCCTTAGACCCTCTCACTATCTCACCCTTAGGCCCTCTCACTATCTCACCCTTAGACCCTCTCACTATCTCACCCTTAGACCCTCTCACCATCTCACCCTTAGACCCTCTTAATATCTCACCCTTAGACCCTCTCACTATCTCACCCTTAGACCCTATCTTTATCTCACCCTTAGACCCTCTCACTATCTCACCCTTAGACCCCCTCTTTATCTCACCCTTAGACCCTCTCACTATCTCACCCTTAGACCCTCTCACTATCTCACCCTTAGACCCTCTCACTATCTCTACCTTAGACACTCTCACTATCTCACCCTTAGACCCTCTCACTATCTCACCCTTAGACCCTCTCACTATCTCACCCTTAGACCCTCTCACTATCTCACCCTTAGACCCTCTCACTATCTCACCCTTAGACCCTCTCTTTATCTCACCCTTAGACCCTCTCACTATCTCACCCTTAGACCCTCTCACTATCTCACCCTTAGACCCTCTCACTATCTCACCCTTAGACCCTCTCACTATCTCACCCTTAGACCCTCTCACTATCTCACCCTTAGACCCTCTCACTATCTCACCCTTAGACCCTCTCACTATCTCACCCTTAGACCCTCTCACTATCTCACCCTTAGACCCTCTCACTATCTCACCCTTAGACCCTCTCACTATCTCACCCTTAGACCCTCTCACTATCTCACCCTTAGACACTCTCACTATCTCATCCTTAGACCCTCTCACTATCTCACCCTTAGACCCTCTCACTATCTCACCCTTAGACCCTCTTACTATCTCACCCTTAGACCCTCTCACTATCTCACCCTTAGAACCTCTCACTATCTCACCTTTAGACCCTCTCACTATCCATCTCACCCTTAGACCCTCTCTTTATCTCACCCTTAGACCCTCTCACCATCTCACCCTTAGACCCTCTCACTATCTCACCCATAGACCCTCTCACTATCTCACCCTTAGACCCTCTCACTATCTCACCCTTAGACCCTCTCACTATCTCACCCTTAGACCCTCTCTTTATCTCACCCTTAGACCCTCTCACTATCTCACCCTTAGACCCTCTCACTATCTCACCCTTAGACCCTCTCACTATCTCACCCTTAGACCCTCTCACTATCTCTACCTTAGACACTCTCACTATCTCACCCTTAGACCCTCTCACTATCTCACCCTTAGACCCTCTCACTATCTCACCCTTAGACCCTCTCTCTATCTATCTCACCCTTAGACCCTCTCTTTATCTCACCCTTAGACCCTCTCTTTATCTCACCCTTAGACCCTCTCACTATCTCACCCTTAGACCCTCTCACTATCTCATCCTTAGACCCTCTCACTATCTCACCCTTAGACCCTCTCACTATCTCACCCTTAGACCCTCTCACTATCTCACCCTTAGACCCTCTCACTATCTCACCCTTAGACCCTCTCACTATCTCACCCTTAGACCCTCTCACTATCTCACCCTTGGACCCTCTCACTATCTCACCCTTAGACCCTCTCACTATCTCACCCTTAGACCCTCTCACTATCTCACCCTTAGACCCTCTCTTTATCTCACCCTTAGACCCTCTCACTATCTCACGCTTAGACCCTCTCACTATCTCACCCTTAGACCCTCTCACTATCTCACCCTTAGACCCTCTCACTATCTCACCCTTAGACCCTCTCACTATCTCACCCTTAGACCCTCTCACTATCTCACCCTTAGACCCTCTCACAATCTCACCCTTAGACCCTCTCACTATCTCACCCTTAGGCCCTCTCACTATCTCACCCTTAGACCCTCTCACTATCTCACCCTTAGACCCTCTCACCATCTCACCCTTAGACCCTCTTAATATCTCACCCTTAGACCCTCTCTCTATCTCACCCTTAGACCCTATCTTTATCTCACCCTTAGACCCTCTCACTATCTCACCCTTAGACCCCCTCTTTATCTCACCCTTAGACCCTCTCACTATCTCACCCTTAGACCCTCTCACTATCTCACCCTTAGACCCTCTCACTATCTCTACCTTAGACACTCTCACTATCTCACCCTTAGACCCTCTCACTATCTCACCCTTAGACCCTCTCACTATCTCACCCTTAGACCCTCTCACTATCTCACCCTTAGACCCTCTCACTATCTCACCCTTTGACCCTCTCTTTATCTCACCCTTAGACCCTCTCACTATCTCACCCTTAGACCCTCTCACTATCTCACCCTTAGACCCTCTCACTATCTCACCCTTAGACCCTCTCACTATCTCACCCTTAGACCCTCTCACTATCTCACCCTTAGACCCTCTCACTATCTCACCCTTAGACCCTCTCACTATCTCACCCTTAGACCCTCTCACTATCTCACCCTTAGACCCTCTCACTATCTCACCCTTAGACCCTCTCACTATCTCACCCTTAGACCCTCTCACTATCCCACCCTTAGACACTCTCACTATCTCATCCTTAGACCCTCTCACTATCTCACCCTTAGACCCTCTCACTATCTCACCCTTAGACCCTCTTACTATCTCACTCTTAGACCCTCTCACTATCTCACCCTTAGAACCTCTCACTATCTCACCTTTAGACCATCTCACTATCTATCTCACCCTTAGACCCTCTCTTTATCTCACCCTTAGACCCTCTCACCATCTCACCCTTAGACCCTCTCACTATCTCACCCATAGACCCTCTCACTATCTCACCCTTAGACCCTCTCACTATCTCACCCTTAGACCCTCTCACTATCTCACCCTTAGACCCTCTCTTTATCTCACCCTTAGACCCTCTCACTATCTCACCCTTAGACCCTCTCACTATCTCACCCTTAGACCCTCTCACTATCTCACCCTTAGACCCTCTCACTATCTCTACCTTAGACACTCTCACTATCTCACCCTTAGACCCTCTCACTATCTCACCCTTAGACCCTCTCACTATCTCACCCTTAGACCCTCTCTCTATCTATCTCACCCTTAGACCCTCTCTTTATCTCACCCTTAGACCCTCTCTTTATCTCACCCTTAGACCCTCTCACTATCTCACCCTTAGACCCTCTCACTATCTCATCCTTAGACCCTCTCACTATCTCACCCTTAGACCCTCTCACTATCTCACCGTTAGACCCTCTCACTATCTCACCCTTAGACCCTCTCACTATCTCACCCTTAGACCCTCTCACTATCTCACCCTTAGACCCTCTCACTATCTCACCCTTAGACCCTCTCACTATCTCACCCTTAGACCCTCTCACTATCTCACCCTTAGACCCTCTCACTATCTCACCCCTAGACACTCTCACTATCTCATCCTTAGACCCTCTCACTATCTCACCCTTAGACCCTCTCACTATCTCACCCTTAGACCCTCTTACTATCTCACCCTTAGACCCTCTCACTATCTCACCCTTAGAACCTCTCACTATCTCACCTTTAGACCCTCTCACTATCTATCTCACCCTTAGACCCTCTCTTTATCTCACCCTTAGACCCTCTCACCATCTCACCCTTAGACCCTCTCACTATCTCACCCATAGACCCTCTCACTATCTCACCCTTAGACCCTCTCACTATCTCACCCTTAGACCCTCTCACTATCTCACCCTTAGACCCTCTCTTTATCTCACCCTTAGACCCTCTCACTATCTCACCCTTAGACCCTCTCACTATCTCACCCTTAGACCCTCTCACTATCTAACCCTTAGACCCTCTCACTATCTCACCCTTAGACCCTCTCATTATCTCACCCTTAGACCCTCTCACTATCTCACCTTTAGACCCTCTCACTACCTCACCCTTAGACCCTCTCACTATCTCACCCTTAGACCCTCTCACTATCTCACCATTAGACCCTCTCTTTATCTCACCCTTAGACCCTCTTACTATCTCACCCTTAGACCCTCTCACTATCTCACCCTTAGACCCTCTCACTATCTCACCCTTAGACCCTCTCACTATCTCACCCTTAGACCCTCTCACTATCTCACCCTTAGACCCTCTCACTATCTCACCCTTAGACCCTCTCACTATCTCACCCTTAGACCCTCTCACTATCTCACCCTTAGACCCTCTCACTATCTATCTCACCCTTAGACCCTCTCTTTATCTCACCCTTAGACCCTCTCACTATCTCACCCTTAGACCCTCTCTTTATCTCACCCTTAGACCCCCTCTTTATCTCACCCTTAGACCCTCTCACTATCTCACCCTTAGACCCTCTCACTATCTCACCCTTAGACCCTCTCACTATCTCTACCTTAGACACTCTCACTATCTCACCCTTAGACCCTCTCACTATCTCACCCTTAGACCCTCTCACTATCTCACCCTTAGACCCTCTCACTATCTCACCCTTAGACCCTCTCACTATCTCACCCTTAGACCCTCTCTTTATCTCACCCTTAGACCCTCTCACTATCTCACCCTTAGACCCTCTCACTATCTCACCCTTAGACCCTATCACTATCTCACCCTTAGACCCTCTCACTATCTCACCCTTAGACCCTCTCACTATCTCACCCTTAGACCTTCTCACTATCTCACCTTTAGACCCTCTCACTATCTCACCCTTAGACCCTCTCACTATCTCACCCTTAGACCCTCTCACTATCTCACCCTTAGACCCTCTCTTTATCTCACCCTTAGACCCTCTCACTATCTCACCCTTAGACCCTCTCACTATCTCACCCTTAGACCCTCTCACTATCTCACCCTTAGACCCTCTCACTATCTCACCCTTAGACCCTCTCACTATCTCACCCTTAGACCCTCTCACTATCTCACCCTTAGACCCTCTCACTATCTCACCCTTAGACCCTCTCACTATCTCACCCTTAGACCCTCTCACTATCTCACCCTTAGACCCTCTCACTATCTCACCTTTAGACCCTCTCACTATCTCACCCTTAGACCCTCTCACTATCTCACCCTTAGACCCTTTCACTATCTCACCCTTAGACCCTCTCACTATCTCATCCTTAGACCCTCTCACTATCTATCTCACCCTTAGACCCTCTCTTTATCTCACCCTTAGACCCTCTCACTATCTCACCCATAGACCCTCTAACTATCTCACCCTTAGACCCTCTCACTATCTAACCCTTAGACCCTCTCACTATCTCACCCTTAGACCCTCTCACTATCTCACCCTTAGACCCTCTCTTTATCTCACCCTTAGACCCTCTCACTATCTCACCCTTAGACCCTCTCACTATCTCACCCATAGACCCTCTAACTATCTCACCCTTAGACCCTCTCACAATCTAACCCTTAGACCCTCTCACTATCTCACCCTTAGACCCTCTCACTATCTCACCCTTAGACCCTCTCACTATCTCACCCTTAGACCCTCTCACTATCTCACCCTTAGACCTTCTCACTATCTCACCTTTAGACCCTCTCACTATCTCACCCTTAGACCCTCTCACTATCTCACCCTTAGACCCTCTCACTATCTCACCCTTAGACCCTCTCTTTATCTCACCCTTAGACCCTCTCACTATCTCACCCTTAGACCCTCTCACTATCTCACCCTTAGACCCTCTCACTATCTCACCCTTAGACCCTCTCACTATCTCACCCTTAGACCCTCTCACTATCTCACCCTTAGACCCTCTCACTATCTCACCCTTAGACCCTCTCACTATCTCACCCTTAGACCCTCTCACTATCTCACCCTTAGACCCTCTCACTATCTCACCCTTAGACCCTTTCACTATCTCATCCTTAGACCCTCTCACTATCTCACCCTTAGACCCTCTCACTATCTCACCCTTAGACCCTCTCACTATCTCACCCTTAGACCCTCTCACTATCTCACCCTTAGACCCTCTCACTATCTCACCCTTAGACCCTCTCACTATCTCACCCTTAGACCCTCTCACTATCTCACCCTTAGACCCTCTCACTATCTCACCCTTAGACCCTCTCACTATCTCACCCTTAGACCCTCTCACTATCTCACCCTTAAACCCTCTCACTATCTCACCCTTAGACCCTCTCACTATCTCACCCTTAGACCTTCTCACTATCTCACCCTTAGACCCTCTCACTATCTCACCCTTAGACCCTCTCACTATCTCACCCTTAGACCCTCTCACTATCTCACCCTTAGACCCTCTCACTATCTCACCCTTAGACCCTCTCACTATCTCACCCTTAGACCCTCTCACTATCTCACCCTTAGACCCTCTCACTATCTCACCCTTAGACCCTCTCACTATCTCACCCTTAGACCCTCTCACTATCTCACCCTTAGACCCTCTCACTATCTCACCCTTAGACCCTTTCACTATCTCACCCTTAGACCCTCTCACTATCTCACCCTTAGACCCTCTCACTATCTATCTCACCCTTAGACCCTCTCTTTATCTCACCCTTAGACCCTCTCACTATCTCACCCATAGACCCTCTAACTATCTCACCCTTAGACCCTCTCACTATCTAACCCTTAGACCCTCTCACTATCTCACCCTTAGACCCTCCCACTATCTCACCCTTAGACCCTCTCTTTATCTCACCCTTAGACCCTCTCACTATCTCACCCTTAGACCCTCTCACTATCTCACCCATAGACCCTCTAACTATCTCACCCTTAGACCCTCTCACAATCTAACCCTTAGACCCTCTCACTATCTCACCCTTAGACCCTCTCACTATCTCACCCTTAGACCCTCTCACTATCTCACCCTTAGACCCTCTCACTATCTCACCCTTAGACCCTCTCTTTATCTCACCCTTAGACCCTCTCACTATCTCACCCTTAGACCCTCTCACTATCTCACCCTTAGACCCTCTCACTATCTCACCCTTAGACCCTCTCACTATCTCACCGTTAGACCCTCTCACCATCTCACCCTTAGACCCTCTCACTATCTCACCCTTAGACCCTCTCTTTATCTCACCCTTAGACCCTCTCACTATCTCACCCTTAGACCATCTCACTATCTCACCCTTAGACCCTCTCACTATCTCACCCTTAGACCCTTTCACTATCTGACCCTTAGACCCTCTCACTATCTCACCCTTAGACCCTTTCACTATCTCACCCTTAGACCCTCTCACTATCTATCTCACCCTTAGACCCTCTCTTTATCTCACCTTTTGACCCTCTCACTATCTCACCCTTAGACCCTCTCACTATCTCACCCTTAGACCCTCTCACTATCTCACCCTTAGACCCTCTCACTATCTCACCCTTAGACCCTCTCTCTATCTCACCCTTAGACCCTCTCACTATCTCACCCTTAGACCCTCTCACTATCTCACCCTTAGACCCTCTCACTATCTCGACCTTAGACCCTCTCACTATCTCGACCTTAGACCCTCTCACTATCTCACCCTTAGACCCTCTCACTATCTCACCCTTAGACCCTCTCACTATCTCACCCTTAGACCCTCTCACTATCTCACCCTTAGACCCTCTCACTATCTCACCCTTAGACCCTCTCACTATCTCACCCTTAGACCCTCTCACTATCTCACCCTTAGACCCTCTCACTATCTCACACTTTGACCCTCTCACTATCTCACCCTTAGACCCTCTTTTTATCTCACCCTTAGACCCTCTCACTATCTCACCCTTAGACCCTCTCACTATCTCACCCTTAGAGCCTCTCACTATCTCACCCTTAGACCCTCTCATTATCTCACCCTTAGACCCTCTCACTATCTCACCCTTAGACCCTCTCACTATCTCACCCTTAGACCCTCTCACTATCTATCTCACCCTTAGACCCTCTCACTATCTCACCCTTAGACCCTCTCACTATCTCACCCTTAGACCCTCTCACTATCTCACCCTTAGACCCTCTCACTATCTCACCCTTAGACCCTCTCACTATCTCACCCTTAGACCCTCTCACTATCTATCTCACCCTTAGACCCTCTCATTATCTCACCCTTAGACCCTCTCACTATCTCGACCTTAGACCCTCTCACTATCTCGACCTTAGACCCTCTCACTATCTCACCCTTAGACCCTCACACTATCTCACCCTTAGACCCTCTCTTTATCTCACCCTTAGACCCTCTCACTATCTCACGCTTAGACCCTCTCACTATCTCACCCTTAGACCCTCTCACTATCTCACCCTTAGACCCTCTCACTATCTCACCCTTAGACCCTTTCACTATCTCACCCTTAGACCCTCTCACTATCTCACCCTTAGACCCTTTCACTATCTCACCCTTAGACCCTCTCACTATCTATCTCACCCTTAGACCCTCTCTTTATCTCACCTTTTGACCCTCTCACTATCTCACCCTTAGACCCTCTCACTATCTCACCCTTAGACCCTCTCACTATCTCACCCTTAGACCCTCTCACTATCTCACCCTAAGACCCTCTCACTATCTCACCCTTAGACCCTCTCACTATCTCACCCTTAGACCCTCTCACTATCTCACCCTTAGACCCTCTCACTATCTCGACCTTAGACCCTCTCACTATCTCGACCTTAGACCCTCTCACTATCTCACCCTTAGACCCTCTCACTATCTCACCCTTAGACCCTCTCACTATCTCACCCTTAGACCCTCTCACTATCTCACCCTTAGACCCTCTCACTATCTCACCCTTAGACCCTCTCACTATCTCACCCTTAGACCCTCTCACTATCTCACCCTTAGACCCTCTCACTATCTCACCCTTAGACCCTCTCACTATCTCACCCTTAGACCCTCTCTTTATCTCACCCTTAGACCCTCTCACTATCTCACCCTTAGACCCTCTCACTATCTCACCCTTAGAGCCTCTCACTATCTCACCCTTAGACCCTCTCACTATCTCACCCTTAGACCCTCTCACTATCTCACCCTTAGACCCTCTCACTATCTCACCCTTAGACCCTCTCACTATCTTTCTCACCCTTAGACCCTCTCACTGTCTCACCCTTAGACCCTCTCACTATCTCACCCTTAGACCCTCTCACTATCTCACCCTTAGACCCTCTCACTATCTCACCCTTAGACCCTCTCACTATCTCACCCTTAGACCCTCTCACTATCTATCTCACCCTTAGACCCTCTCATTATCTCACCCTTAGACCCTCTCACTATCTCACCCTTAGACCCTCTCACTATCTCACCCTTAGACCCTCTCACTATCTCACCCTTAGACTCTCTCTTTATCTCACCCTTAGACCCTCTCACTATATCACCCTTAGACCCTCTCACTATCTCACCCTTAGACCCTCTCACTATCTCACCCTTAGACCCTCTCACTATCTCAGCCTTAGACCCCCTCACTATCTCACCCTTAGACCCTCTCACTATCTCACCCTTAGACCCTCTCACTGTCTCACCCTTAGACCCTCTCACTATCTATCTAACCCTTAGACCCTCTCTTTATCTCACCCTTAGTCCCTCTCACTATCTCACCCTTAGACCCTCTTACTATCTCACCCTTAGAACCTCTCACTATCTATCTCACCCTTAGACCCTCTCTTTATCTCACCTTTAGACCCTCTCACTATCTCACCCTTAGACCCTCTCACTATCTCACCCTTAGACCCTCTCACTATCTCACCCTTAGACCCTCTCACTATCTCACCTTTAGACCCTCTCACTATCTCACCCTTAGACCCTCTCACTATCTCACCCTTAGACCTTCTCACTATCTCACCCTTAGACCCTCTCACTATCTCACCCTTAGACCACCTCTCTATCTCACCCTCCGACCCTCTCACTATCTCACCCTTAGACCCTCTCACTATCTCACCCTTAGACCCTCTCTTTATCTCACCCTTAGACCCTCTCACTATCTCACCCTTAGACCCTCTCACTATCTCACCCTTAGACCCTCTCATTATCTCACCCTTAGATCCTCTCACTGTCTCACCCTTAGACCCTCTCACTATCTCACCCTTAGACCCTCTCACTATCTCACCCTTAGACCCTCTCACTATCTCACCCTTAGACCCTCTCACTATCTCACCCTTAGACCCTCTCACTATCTCACCCTTAGACCCTCTCACTATCTCACCCTTAGACCCTCTCACTATCTATCTCACCCTAAGACCCTCTCTTTATCTCACCTTTAGACCCTCTCACTATCTCACCCTTAGGCCCTCTCACTATCTCACCCTTAGACCCTCTCATTATCTCACCCTTAGACCCTCTCACTATCTCACCCTTAGACCCTCTCACTATCTCACCCTTAGACCCTCTCACTATCTCACCCTTAGACCCTCTCACTATCTCACCCTTAGACCCTCTCACTATCTCACCCTTAGACCCTCTCACTATCTCACCCTTAGACCCTCTCACTATCTCACCCTTAGACCCTCTCACTATCTCACCCTTAGAACCTCTCACTATCTCACCCTTAGACCCTCTCACTATCTATCTCACCCTTAGACCCTCTCTTTATCTCACCCTTAGACCTTTTCACCATCTCACCCTTAGACCCTCTCACTATCTCACCCATAGACCCTCTCACTATCTCACCCTTAGACCCTCTCACTATCTCACCCTTAGACTCTCTCACTATCTCACCCTTAGACCCTCTCTTTATCTCACCCTTAGACCCTCTCACTATCTCACCCTTAGACCCTCTCACTATCTCACCCTTAGACCCTCTCACTATCTCGTCCTTAGACCCTCTCACTATTTCACCCTTAGACCCTCTCACTATCTCACCCTTAGACCCTCTCACTATCTCACCTTTAGACCCTCTCACTATCTCACCCTTAGACCCTCTCACTATCTCACCCTTAGACCCTCTCACTATCTCACCCTTAGACCCTCTCTTTATCTCACCCTTAGACCCTCTCACTATCTCACCCTTAGACCCTCTCACTATCTCACCCTTAGACCCTCTCACTATCTCACCCTTAGACCCTCTCACCATCTCACCCTTAGACCCTCTCACTATCTCACCCTTAGACCCTCTCACTATCTCACCCTTAGACCCTCTCACTATCTCACCCTTAGACCCTCTCACTATCTCACCCTTAGACCCTCTCACTATCTCACCCTTAGACTCTCTCACTATCTATCTCACCCTTAGACTCTCTCTTTATCTCACCCTTAGACCCTCTCACTATCTCACCCTTAGACCCTCTCTTTATCTCACCCTTAGACCCTCTCACTATCTCACCCTTAGACCCTCTCACTATCTCACCCTTAGACCCTCTCACTATCTCACCCTTAGACCCTCTCACTATCTCACCCTTAGACCCTCTCACTATCTCACCCTTAGACCCTCTCACTATCTCACCCTTAGACCCTCTCACTATCTCACCCTTAGACCCTCTCACTATCTCACCCTTAGACCCTCTCACTATCTCACCCTTAGACCCTCTCACTATCTCACCCTTAGACCCTCTCACTATCTCACCCTTAGACCCTCTCACTATCTCACCCTTAGCCCCTCTCACTATTTCACTCTTAGACCCTCTCACTATCTCACCCTTAGACCCTCTCACTATCTCACCCTTAGACCCTCTCACTATCTCACTCTTAGACCCTCTCACTATCTCACCCTTAGACCCTCTCACTATCTCACCCTTAGACCCTCTCACTATCTCACCCTTAGACCCTCTCACTATCTCACCCTTAGACCCTCTCACTATCTCACCCTTAGACCCTCTCACTATCTCACCCTTAGACCCTCTCACTATCTATCTCACCCTTAGACCCTCTCTTTATCTCACCCTTAGACCCTCTCACCATCTCACCCTTAGACCCTCTCACTATCTCACCCATAGACCCTCTCACAATCTCACCCTTAGACCCTCTCACTATCTCACCCTTAGACCCTCTCACTATCTCACCCTTAGACCCTCTCACTATCTCACCCTTAGACCCTCTCTCTATCTCACCCTTAGACCCTCTCACTATCTCACCCTTAGACCCTCTCACTATCTCACCCTTAGACCCTCTCACTATCTCACCCTTAGACCCTCTCACTATCTCACCCTTAGACCCTCTCACTATCTCACCCTTAGACCCTCTCACTATCTCACCTTTAGACCCTCTCACTATCTCACCCTTAGACCCTATCACTATCTCACCCTTAGACCCTCTCACTATCTCACCCTTAGACCCTCTCTTTATCTCACCCTTAGTCCCTCTCACTATCTCAACCTTAGACCCTTTCACTATCTCACCCTTAGACCCTCTCACTATCTCACCCTTAGACCCTCTCACTATCTCACCCTTAGACCCTCTCACTATCTCACCCTTAGACCCTCTCACTATCTCACCCTTAGACCCTCTCACTATCTCACCCTTAGACCCTCTCACTATCTCACCCATAGACCCTCTCACTATCTCACCCTTAGACCCTCTCACTATCTCACCCTTAGACCCTCTCACTATCTCACCCTTAGACCCTCTCATTATCTCACCCTTAGACCCTCTCACTATCTCACCCTTAGACCCTCTCACTATCTCACCCTTAGACCTTCTCACTATCTCACCCTTAGACCCTCTCACTATCTCACCCTTAGACCACCTCACTATCTCACTATCTCACCCTCAGACCCTCTCACTATCTCACCCTTAGACCCTCTCACTATCTCATCCTTAGACCCTCTCTTTATCTCACCCTTAGACCCTCTCACTATCTCACCCTTAGACCCTCTAACTATCTCACCCTTAGACCCTCTCACTATCTCAGCCTTAGACCCTCTCACTATCTCACCCTTAGACCCTCTCACTATCTCACCCTTAGACCCTCTCACTATCTATCTCACCCTTAGACCCTCTCTTTATCTCACCCTCAGACCCTCTCACTATCTCACCCTTAGACAATCTCTTTATCTCACCCTTAGACCTTCTCACTATCTCACCCTTAGACCCTCTCACTATCTCACTCTTAGACCCTCTCACTATCTCACCCTTAGACCCTCTCACTATCTCACCTTTAGACCCTCTCACTATCTCACCCTTAGACCCTCTCACTATCTCACCCTTAGACCCTCTCACTATCTCACCCTTAGACCCTCTCACTATCTCACCCTTAGACCCTCTCACTATCTCACCCTTAGAACCTTTCACTATCTCACCCTTAGACCCTCTCACTATCTCACCCTTAGACCCTCTCACTATCTCCCCCTTAGACCCTCTCACTATCTATCTCACCCTTAGACCCTCTCTTTATCTCACCTTTAGACCCTCTCACTATCTCACCCTTAGACCCTCTCACTATCTCACCCTTAGACCCTCTCACTATCTCACCCTTAGACCCTCTCACTATCTCACCCTTAGACCCTCTCACTATCTCACCCTTAGACCCTCTCACTATCTCACCCTTAGACCCTCTCACTATCTCACCCTTAGACCCTCTCACTATCTCACCCTTTGACCCTCTCACTATCTCACCCTTAGACCCTCTCTTTATCTCACCCTTAGACCCTCTCACTATCTCACCCTTAGACCCTCTCACTATCTCACCCTTAGAGCCTCTCACTATCTCACCCTTAGACCCTCTCACTATCTCACCCTTAGACCCTCTCACTATCTCCCCCTTAGACCCTCTCACTATCTATCTCACCTTAGACCCTCTCTTTATCTCACCTTTAGACCCTCTCACTATCTCACCCTTAGACCCTCTCACTATCTCACCCTTAGACCCTCTCACTATCTCACCCTTAGACCTTCTCACTATCTCACCCTTAGACCCTCTCTTTATCTCACCCTTAGACCCTCTCACTATCTCACCCTTAGACCCTCTCACTATCTCACCCTTAGACCCTGTCACTATCTCACCCTTAGAACCTTTCACTATCTCACCCTTAGACCCTCTCACTATCTCACCCTTAGACCCTCTCACTATCTCCCCCTTAGACCCTCTCACTATCTATCTCACCCTTAGACCCTCTCTTTATCTCACCTTTAGACCCTCTCACTATCTCACCCTTAGACCCTCTCACTATCTCACCCTTAGACCCTCTCACTATCTCGCCCTTAGACCCTCTCACTATCTCACCCTTAGACCCTCTCACTATCTCACCCTTAGACCCTCTCACTATCTCACCCTTAGACCCTCTCACTATCTCACCCTTAGACCCTCTCACTATCTCGACGTTAGACCCTCTCACTATCTCGACCTTAGACCCTCTCACAATCTCACCCTTAGACCCTCTCACTATCTCACCCTTAGACCCTCTCACTATCTATCTCACTCTTAGACCCTCTCATTATCTCACCCTTAGACCCTCTCACTATCTCACCCTTAGACCCTCTCACTATCTCACCCTTAGACCCTCTCACTATCTCACCCTTAGACCCTCTCTTTATCTCACCCTTAGACCCTCTCACTATCTCACCCTTAGACCCTCTCACTATCTCACCCTTAGACCCTCTCACTATCTCACCCTTAGACCCTCTCACTATCTCACCCTTAGACCCCCTCACTATCTCACCCTTAGACCCTCTCACTATCTCACCCTTAGACCCTCTCACTATCTCACCCTTAGACCCTCTCACTATCTATCTCACCCTTAGACCCTCTCTTTATCTCACCCTTAGACCCTCTCACTATCTCACCCTTAGACCCTCTCACTATCTCACCCTTAGAACCTCTCACTATCTATCTCACCCTTAGACCCTCTCTTTATCTCACCTTTAGACCCTCTCACTATCTCACCCTTAGACCCTCTCACTATCTCACCCTAAGACCCTCTCACTATCTCACCCTTAGACCCTCTCACTATCTCACCTTTAGACCCTCTCACTATCTCACCCTTAGACCCTCTCACTATCTCACCGTTAGACCCTCTCACTATCTCACCCTTAGACCCTCTCTTTATCTCACCCTTAGACCCTCTCACTATCTCACCCTTAGACCCTCTCTTTATCTCACCCTTAGACACTCTCACTATCTCACCCTTAGACCCTCTCACTATCTCACCCTTAGACCCTCTCACTATCTCACCCTTAGACCCCCTCACTATCTCACCCTAAGACCCTCTCACTATCTCACCCTTAGACCCTCTCACTATCTCACCCTTAGACCCTCTCACTATCTATCTCACCCTTAGACCCTCTCACTATCTCACCCTTAGACCCTCTCACTATCTCACCCTTAGACCCTCTCACTATCTCACCCTTAGACCCTCTCACTATCTCATCCTTAGACCCTCTCACTATCTCACCCTTAGACCCTCTCACTATCTATCTCACCCTTAGACCCTCTCTTTATCTCACCCTTAGACCCTCTCACTATCTCACCCTTAGAACCTCTCACTATCTCACCCTTAGACCCTCTCACTATCTATCTCACCCTTAGACCCCCTCACTATCTCACCCTTAGACCCTCTCACTATCTCACTCTTAGACCCTCTCACTATCTCACCCTTAGACCCTCTCACTATCTATCTCACCCTAAGACCCTCTCACTATCTCACCCTTAGACCCTCTCACTATCTCACCCTTAGACCCTCTCACTATCTCACCCTTAGACCCTCTCACTATCTATCTCACCCTTAGACCCTCTCATTATCTCACCCTTAGACCCTCTCACTATCTCACCCTTAGACCCTCTCACTATCTCACCCTTAGACCCTCTCACTATCTCACCCTTAGACCCTCTCTTTATCTCACCCTTAGACCCTCTCACTATCTCACCCTTAGACCCTCTCACTATCTCACCCTTAGACCCTCTCACTATCTCACCCTTAGACCCTCTCACTATCTCACCCTTAGACCCCCTCACTATCTCACCCTTAGACCCTCTCACTATCTCACCCTTAGACCCTCTCACTATCTCACCCTTAGACCCTCTCACTATCTATCTCACCCTTAGACCCTCTCTTTATCTCACCCTTAGACCCTCTCACTATCTCACCCTTAGACCCTCTCACTATCTCACCCTTAGAACCTCTCACTATCTATCTCACCCTTAGACCCTCTCTTTATCTCACCTTTAGACCCTCTCACTATCTCACCCTTAGACCCTCTCACTATCTCACCCTAAGACCCTCTCACTATTTCACCCTTAGACCCTCTCACTATCTCACCTTTAGACCCTCTCACTATCTCACCCTTAGACCCTCTCACTATCTCACCGTTAGACCCTCTCACTATCTCACCCTTAGACCCTCTCTTTATCTCACCCTTAGACCCTCTCACTATCTCACCCTTAGACCCTCTCTTTATCTCACCCTTAGACACTCTCACTATCTCACCCTTAGACCCTCTCACTATCTCACCCTTAGACCCTCTCACTATCTCACCCTTAGACCCCCTCACTATCTCACCCTAAGACCCTCTCACTATCTCACCCTTAGACCCTCTCACTATCTCACCCTTAGACCCTCTCACTATCTATCTCACCCTTAGACCCTCTCACTATCTCACCCTTAGACCCTCTCACTATCTCACCCTTAGACCCTCTCACTATCTCACCCTTAGACCCTCTCACTATCTCATCCTTAGACCCTCTCACTATCTCACCCTTAGACCCTCTCACTATCTATCTCACCCTTAGACCCTCTCTTTATCTCACCCTTAGACCCTCTCACTATCTCACCCTTAGAACCTCTCACTATCTCACCCTTAGACCCTCTCACTATCTATCTCACCCTTAGACCCCCTCACTATCTCACCCTTAGACCCTCTCACTATCTCACTCTTAGACCCTCTCACTATCTCACCCTTAGACCCTCTCACTATCTATCTCACCCTAAGACCCTCTCACTATCTCACCCTTAGACCCTCTCACTATCTCACCCTTAGACCCTCTCACTATCTCACCCTTAGACCCTCTCACTATCTCACCCTTAGACCCTCGCACTATCTCACCCTTAGACCCTCTCACTATCTCACCCTTAGACCCTCTCACTATCTCACCCTTAGACCCCCTCACTATCTCACCCTTAGACCCTCTCACTATCTCACCCTTAGACCCTCTCACTATCTCACCCTTAGACCCTCTCACTATCTCACCTTTAGACCCTCTCACTATCTCACCCTTAGACCCTCTCACTATCTCACCCTTAGACCCTCTCACTATCTCACCCTTAGACCCTCTCACTATCTCACCCTTTGACCCTCTCACTATCTCACCCTTAGAACCTTTCACTATCTCACCCTTAGACCCTCTCACTATCTCACCCTTAGACCCTCTCACTATCTCCCCCTTAGACCCTCTCACTATCTATCTCACCCTTAGACCCTCTCTTTATCTCACCTTTAGACCCTCTCACTATCTCACCCTTAGACCCTCTCACTATCTCACCCTTAGACCCTCTCACTATCTCACCCTTAGACCCTCTCACTATCTCACCCTTAGACCCTCTCACTATCTCACTCTTAGACCCTCTCACTATCTCACCCTTAGACCCTCTCACTATCTCACCCTTAGACCCTCTCACTATCTCTCCCTTTGACCCTCTCACTATCTCACCCTTAGACCCTCTCTTTATCTCACCCTTAGACCCTCTCACTATCTCACCCTTAGACCCTCTCACTATCTCACCCTTAGAGCCTCTCACTATCTCACCCTTAGACCCTCTCACTATCTCACCCTTAGACCCTCTCACTATCTCACCCTTAGAACCTTTCACTATCTCACCCTTAGACCCTCTCACTATCTCACCCTTAGACCCTCTCACTATCTCCCCCTTAGACCCTCTCACTATCTATCTCACCCTTAGACCCTCTCTTTATCTCACCTTTAGACCCTCTCACTATCTCACCCTTAGACCCTCTCACTATCTCACCCTTAGACCCTCTCACTATCTCACCCTTAGACCCTCTCACTATCTCACCCTTAGACCCTCTCACTATCTCACCCTTAGACCCTCTCACTATCTCACCCTTAGACCCTCTCACTATCTCACCCTTAGACCCTCTCACTATCTCACCCTTTGACCCTCTCACTATCTCACCCTTAGACCCTCTCTTTATCTCACCCTTAGACCCTCTCACTATCTCACCCTTAGACCCTCTCACTATCTCACCCTTAGAGCCTCTCACTATCTCACCCTTAGACCCTCTCACTATCTCACCCTTAGACCCTCTCACTATCTCCCCCTTAGACCCTCTCACTATCTATCTCACCTTAGACCCTCTCTTTATCTCACCTTTAGACCCTCTCACTATCTCACCCTTAGACCCTCTCACTATCTCACCCTTAGACCCTCTCACTATCTCACCCTTAGACCTTCTCACTATCTCACCCTTAGACCCTCTCTTTATCTCACCCTTAGACCCTCTCACTATCTCACCCTTAGACCCTCTCACTATCTCACCCTTAGACCCTGTCACTATCTCACCCTTAGAACCTTTCACTATCTCACCCTTAGACCCTCTCACTATCTCACCCTTAGACCCTCTCACTATCTCCCCCTTAGACCCTCTCACTATCTATCTCACCCTTAGACCCTCTCTTTATCTCACCTTTAGACCCTCTCACTATCTCACCCTTAGACCCTCTCACTATCTCACCCTTAGACCCTCTCACTATCTCGCCCTTAGACCCTCTCACTATCTCACCCTTAGACCCTCTCACTATCTCACCCTTAGACCCTCTCAATATCTCACCCTTAGACCCTCTCACTATCTCACCCTTAGACCCTCTCACTATCTCGACGTTAGACCCTCTCACTATCTCGACCTTAGACCCTCTCACAATCTCACCCTTAGACCCTCTCACTATCTCACCCTTAGACCCTCTCACTATCTATCTCACCCTTAGACCCTCTCATTATCTCACCCTTAGACCCTCTCACTATCTCACCCTTAGACCCTCTCACTATCTCACCCTTAGACCCTCTCACTATCTCACCCTTAGACCCTCTCTTTATCTCACCCTTAGACCCTCTCACTATCTCACCCTTAGACCCTCTCACTATCTCACCCTTAGACCCTCTCACTATCTCACCCTTAGACCCTCTCACTATCTCACCCTTAGACCCCCTCACTATCTCACCCTTAGACCCTCTCACTATCTCACCCTTAGACCCTCTCACTATCTCACCCTTAGACCCTCTCACTATCTATCTCACCCTTAGACCCTCTCTTTATCTCACCCTTAGACCCTCTCACTATCTCACCCTTAGACCCTCTCACTATCTCACCCTTAGAACCTCTCACTATCTATCTCACCCTTAGACCCTCTCTTTATCTCACCTTTAGACCCTCTCACTATCTCACCCTTAGACCCTCTCACTATCTCATCCTAAGACCCTCTCACTATCTCACCCTTAGACCCTCTCACTATCTCACCTTTAGACCCTCTCACTATCTCACCCTTAGACCCTCTCACTATCTCACCGTTAGACCCTCTCACTATCTCACCCTTAGACCCTCTCTTTATCTCACCCTTAGACCCTCTCACTATCTCACCCTTAGACCCTCTCTTTATCTCACCCTTAGACACTCTCACTATCTCACCCTTAGACCCTCTCACTATCTCACCCTTAGACCCTCTCACTATCTCACCCTTAGACCCCCTCACTATCTCACCCTAAGACCCTCTCACTAGCTCACCCTTAGACCCTCTCACTATCTCACCCTTAGACCCTCTCACTATCTCACCCTTAGACCCTCTCACTATCTAATCCTTAGACCCTCTCACTATCTCACCCTTAGACCCTCTCACTATCTATCTCACCCTTAGACCCTCTCTTTATCTCACCCTTAGACCCTCTCACTATCTCACCCTTAGAACCTCTCACTATCTCACCCTTAGACCCTCTCACTATCTCACCCTTAGACCCTCGCACTATCTCACCCTTAGACCCTCTCACTATCTCACCCTTAGACCCTCTCACTATCTCACCCTTAGACCCTCTCACTATCTCACCCTTAGACCCTCTCACTATCTCACCCTTAGACCCTCTCACTATCTCACCCTTAGACCCTCTCACTATCTCATCCTTAGACCCTCTCACTATCTCACCCTTAGACCCTCTCACTATCTATCTCACCCTTAGACCCTCTCTTTATCTCACCCTTAGACCCTCTCACTATCTCACCCTTAGAACCTCTCACTATCTCACCCTTAGACCCGCTCACTATCTATCTCACCCTTAGACCCCCTCACTATCTCACCCTTAGACCCTCTCACTATCTCACTCTTAGACCCTCTCACTATCTCACCCTTAGACCCTCTCACTATCTATCTCACCCTAAGACCCTCTCACTATCTCACCCTTAGACCCTCTCACTATCTCACCCTTAGACCCTCTCACTATCTCACCCTTAGACCCTCTCACTATCTCACCCTTAGACCCTCGCACTATCTCACCCTTACACCCTCTCACTATCTCACCCTTAGACCCTCTCACTATCTCACCCTTAGACCCTCTCACTATCTCACCCTTAGACCCTCTCACTATCTCACCCTTAGACCCTCTCACTATCTATCTCACCCTTAGACCCTCTCTTTATCTCACCCTTAGACCCTCTCACTATCTCACCCTTAGACCCTCTCTTTATCTCACCCTTAGACCCTCTCACTATCTCACCCATAGACCCTCTCACTATCTAACCCTTAGACCCTCTCACTATCTCACCCTTAGACCCTCTCACTATCTCACCCTTAGACCCTCTCTTTATCTCACCCTTAGACCCTCTCACTATCTCACCCTTAGACCCTCTCACTATCTCACCCTTAGACCCTCTCACTATCTCACCCTTAGACCCTCTCACTATCTCACCCTTAGACCCTCTCACTATCTCACCCTTAGACCTTCTCACTATATCACCATTAGACCCTCTCACTATCTCACCCTTAGACCCTCTCACTATCTCACCCTTAGACCCTCTCACTATCTCACCCTTAGACCCTCTCTTTATCTCACCCTTAGACCCTCTCACTATCTCACCCTTAGACCCTCTCACTATCTCACCCTTAGACCCTCTCACTATCTCACCCTTAGACCCTCTCACTATCTCACCCTTAGACCCTCTCACTATCTCACCCTTAGACCCTCTCACTATCTCACCCTTAGACCCTCTCACTATCTCACCCTTAGACCCTCTCACTATCTAACCCTTAGACCCTCTCACTATCTCACCCTTAGACCCTCTCACTATCTCACCCTTAGACCCTCTCACTATCTCACCCTTAGACCCTCTCACTATCTCACCCTTAGACCCTTTCACTATCTCACCCTTAGACCCTCTCACTATCTCACCCTTAGACCCTCTCACTATCTATCTCACCCTTAGACCCTCTCTTTATCTCACCCTTAGACCCTCTCACTATCTCACCCATAGACCCTCTAACTATCTCACCCTTAGACCCTCTCACTATCTAACCCTTAGACCCTCTCACTATCTCACCCTTAGACCCTCTCACTATCTCACCCTTAGACCCTCTCTTTATCTCACCCTTAGACCCTCTCACTATCTCACCCTTAGACCCTCTCACTATCTCACCCATAGACCCTCTAACTATCTCACCCTTAGACCCTCTCACTATCTAACCCTTAGACCCTCTCACTATCTCACCCTTAGACCCTCTCACTATCTCACCCTTAGACCCTCTCACTATCTCACCCTTAGACGCTCTCACTATCTCACCCTTAGACCTTCTCACTATCTCACCTTTAGACCCTCTCACTATCTCACCCTTAGACCCTCTCACTATCTCACCCTTAGACCCTCTCACTATCTCACCCTTAGACCCTCTCTTTATCTCACTCTTAGACCCTCTCACTATCTCACCCTTAGACCCTCTCACTATTTCACCCTTAGACCCTCTCACTATCTCACCCTTAGACCCTCTCACTATCTCACCCTTAGACCCTCTCACTATCTCACCCTTAGACCCTCTCACCATCTCACCCTTAGACCCTCTCACTATCTCACCCTTAGACCCTCTCACTATCTCACCCTTAGACCCTCTCACTATCTCACCCTTAGACCCTTTCACTATCTCACCCTTAGACCCTCTCACTATCTCACCCTTAGACCCTCTCACTATCTCACCCTTAGACCCTCTTACTATCTCACCCTTAGACCCTCTCATTATCTCACTTTTAGACCCTCTCTCTATCTCCCCTTAGAACCTCTCACTATCTCACCCTTAGACCCTCTCACTATCTCACCCTTAGACCCTCTCACTATCTCGACCTTAGACCCTCTCACTATCTCGACCTTAGACCCTCTCACTATCTCACCCTTAGACCCTCTCACTATCTCACCCTTAGACCCTCTCTTTATCTCACCTTTAGACCCTCTCACTATCTCACCCTTAGGCCCTCTCACTATCTCACCCTTAGACCCTCTCACTATCTCACCCTTAGACCCTTTCACTATCTCACCCTTAGACCCTCTCACTATCTCACCCTTAGACCCTTTCACTATCTCACCCTTAGACCCTCTCACTATCTATCTCACCCTTAGACCCTCTCTTTATCTCACCTTTTGACCCTCTCACTATCTCACCCTTAGACCCTCTCACTATCTCACCCTTAGACCCTCTCACTATCTCACCCTTAGACCCTCTCACTATCTCACCCTTAGACCCTCTCTCTATCTCACCCTTAGACCCTCTCACTATCTCACCCTTAGACCCTCTCACTATCTCACCCTTAGACCCTCTCACTATCTCGACCTTAGACCCTTTCACTATCTCGACCTTAGACCCTCTCACTATCTCACCCTTAGACCCTCTCACTATCTCACCCTTAGACCCTCTCACTATCTCACCCTTAGACCCTCTCACTATCTCACCCTTAGACCCTCTCACTATCTCACCCTTAGACCCTCTCACTATCTCACCCTTAGACCCTCTCAGTATCTCACCCTTAGACCCTCTCACTATGTCACCCTTTGACCCTCTCACTATCTCACCCTTAGACCCTCTCTTTATCTCACCCTTAGACCCTCTCACTATCTCACCCTTAGACCCTCTCACTATCTCACCCTTAGAGCCTCTCACTATCTCACCCTTAGACCCTCTCACTATCTCACCCTTAGACCCTCTCACTATCTCACCCTTAGACCCTCTCACTATCTCACCCTTAGACCCTCTCACTATCTATCTCACCCTTAGACCCTCTCACTATCTCACCCTTAGACCCTCTCACTATCTCACCCTTAGACCCTCTCACTATCTCACCCTTAGACCCTCTCACTATCTCACCCTTAGACCCTCTCACTATCTCACCCTTAGACCCTCTCACTATCTCACCCTTAGACCCTCTCACTATCTATCTCACCCTTAGACCCTCTCATTATCTCACCCTTAGACCCTCTCACTATCTCGACCTTAGACCCTCTCACTATCTCGACCTTAGACCCTCTCACTATCTCACCCTTAGACCCCCTCACTATCTCACCCTTAGACCCTCTCTTTATCTCACCCTTAGACCCTCTCACTATCTCACGCTTAGACCCTCTCACTATCTCACCCTTAGACCCTCTCACTATCTCTTCCTTAGACCCTCTCACTATCTCACCCTTAGACCCTTTCACTATCTCACCCTTAGACCCTCTCACTATCTCACCCTTAGACCCTTTCACTATCTCACCCTTAGACCCTCTTACTATCTATCTCACCCTTAGACCCTCTCTTTATCTCACCTTTTGACCCTCTCACTATCTCACCCTTAGACCCTCTCACTATCTCACCCTTAGACCCTCTCACTATCTCACCCTTAGACCCTCTCTTTATCTCACCCTTAGACCCTCTCACTATCTCACCCTTAGACCCTCTCACTATCTCACCCTTAGACCCTCTCACTATCTCACCCTTAGACCCTCTCACTATCTCACCCTTAGACCCTCTCACTATCTCACCCTTAGACCCTCTCACTATCTCACCCTTAGACCCTCTCACTATCTCACCCTTAGACCCTCTCACTATCTCACCCTTAGACCCTCTCACTATCTCACCCTTAGACCCTCTCACTATCTCACCCTTAGACCCTCTCACTATCTCACCCTTAGACCCTCTCACTATCTCACCCTTAGACCCTCTCACTATCTCACCCTTAGACCCTCTCACTATCTAACCCTTAGACCCTCTCACTATCTCACCCTTAGACCCTCTCACTATCTCACCCTTAGACCCTCTCACTATCTCACCCTTAGACCCTTTCACTATCTCACCCTTAGACCCTCTCACTATCTCACCCTTAGACCCTTTCACTATCTCACCCTTAGACCCTCTCACTATCTATCTCACCCTTAGACCCTCTCTTTATCTCACCTTTTGACCCTCTCACTATCTCACCCTTAGACCCTCTCACTATCTCACCCTTAGACCCTCTCACTATCTCACCCTTAGACCTTCTCACTATATCACCATTAGACCCTCTCACTATCTCACCCTTAGACCCTCTCACTATCTCACCCTTAGACCCTCTCACTATCTCACCCTTAGACCCTCTCTTTATCTCACCCTTAGACCCTCTCACTATCTCACCCTTAGACCCTCTCACTATCTCACCCTTAGACCCTCTCACTATCTCACCCTTAGACCCTCTCACTATCTCACCCTTAGACCCTCTCACTATCTCACCCTTAGACCCTCTCACTATCTCACCCTTAGACCCTCTCACTATCTCACCCTTAGACCCTCTCACTATCTAACCCTTAGACCCTCTCACTATCTCACCCTTAGACCCTCTCACTATCTCACCCTTAGACCCTCTCACTATCTCACCCTTAGACCCTCTCACTATCTCACCCTTAGACCCTTTCACTATCTCACCCTTAGACCCTCTCACTATCTCACCCTTAGACCCTCTCACTATCTATCTCACCCTTAGACCCTCTCTTTATCTCACCCTTAGACCCTCTCACTATCTCACCCATAGACCCTCTAACTATCTCACCCTTAGACCCTCTCACTATCTAACCCTTAGACCCTCTCACTATCTCACCCTTAGACCCTCTCACTATCTCACCCTTAGACCCTCTCTTTATCTCACCCTTAGACCCTCTCACTATCTCACCCTTAGACCCTCTCACTATCTCACCCATAGACCCTCTAACTATCTCACCCTTAGACCCTCTCACTATCTAACCCTTAGACCCTCTCACTATCTCACCCTTAGACCCTCTCACTATCTCACCCTTAGACCCTCTCACTATCTCACCCTTAGACGCTCTCACTATCTCACCCTTAGACCTTCTCACTATCTCACCTTTAGACCCTCTCACTATCTCACCCTTAGACCCTCTCACTATCTCACCCTTAGACCCTCTCACTATCTCACCCTTAGACCCTCTCTTTATCTCACTCTTAGACCCTCTCACTATCTCACCCTTAGACCCTCTCACTATTTCACCCTTAGACCCTCTCACTATCTCACCCTTAGACCCTCTCACTATCTCACCCTTAGACCCTCTCACTATCTCACCCTTAGACCCTCTCACCATCTCACCCTTAGACCCTCTCACTATCTCACCCTTAGACCCTCTCACTATCTCACCCTTAGACCCTCTCACTATCTCACCCTTAGACCCTTTCACTATCTCACCCTTAGACCCTCTCACTATCTCACCCTTAGACCCTCTCACTATCTCACCCTTAGACCCTCTTACTATCTCACCCTTAGACCCTCTCATTATCTCACTTTTAGACCCTCTCTCTATCTCCCCTTAGAACCTCTCACTATCTCACCCTTAGACCCTCTCACTATCTCACCCTTAGACCCTCTCACTATCTCGACCTTAGACCCTCTCACTATCTCGACCTTAGACCCTCTCACTATCTCACCCTTAGACCCTCTCACTATCTCACCCTTAGACCCTCTCTTTATCTCACCTTTAGACCCTCTCACTATCTCACCCTTAGGCCCTCTCACTATCTCACCCTTAGACCCTCTCACTATCTCACCCTTAGACCCTTTCACTATCTCACCCTTAGACCCTCTCACTATCTATCTCACCCTTAGACCCTCTCTTTATCTCACCTTTTGACCCTCTCACTATCTCACCCTTAGACCCTCTCACTATCTCACCCTTAGACCCTCTCACTATCTCACCCTTAGACCCTCTCACTATCTCACCCTTAGACCCTCTCTCTATCTCACCCTTAGACCCTCTCACTATCTCACCCTTAGACCCTCTCACTATCTCACCCTTAGACCCTCTCACTATCTCGACCTTAGACCCTTTCACTATCTCGACCTTAGACCCTCTCACTATCTCACCCTTAGACCCTCTCACTATCTCACCCTTAGACCCTCTCACTATCTCACCCTTAGACCCTCTCACTATCTCACCCTTAGACCCTCTCACTATCTCACCCTTAGACCCTCTCACTATCTCACCCTTAGACCCTCTCAGTATCTCACCCTTAGACCCTCTCACTATGTCACCCTTTGACCCTCTCACTATCTCACCCTTAGACCCTCTCTTTATCTCACCCTTAGACCCTCTCACTATCTCACCCTTAGACCCTCTCACTATCTCACCCTTAGAGCCTCTCACTATCTCACCCTTAGACCCTCTCACTATCTCACCCTTAGACCCTCTCACTATCTCACCCTTAGACCCTCTCACTATCTCACCCTTAGACCCTCTCACTATCTATCTCACCCTTAGACCCTCTCACTATCTCACCCTTAGACCCTCTCACTATCTCACCCTTAGACCCTCTCACTATCTCACCCTTAGACCCTCTCACTATCTCACCCTTAGACCCTCTCACTATCTCACCCTTAGACCCTCTCACTATCTCACCCTTAGACCCTCTCACTATCTATCTCACCCTTAGACCCTCTCATTATCTCACCCTTAGACCCTCTCACTATCTCGACCTTAGACCCTCTCACTATCTCGACCTTAGACCCTCTCACTATCTCACCCTTAGACCCCCTCACTATCTCACCCTTAGACCCTCTCTTTATCTCACCCTTAGACCCTCTCACTATCTCACGCTTAGACCCTCTCACTATCTCACCCTTAGACCCTCTCACTATCTCTTCCTTAGACCCTCTCACTATCTCACCCTTAGACCCTTTCACTATCTCACCCTTAGACCCTCTCACTATCTCACCCTTAGACCCTTTCACTATCTCACCCTTAGACCCTCTTACTATCTATCTCACCCTTAGACCCTCTCTTTATCTCACCTTTTGACCCTCTCACTATCTCACCCTTAGACCCTCTCACTATCTCACCCTTAGACCCTCTCACTATCTCACCCTTAGACCCTCTCACTATCTCACCCTTAGACCCCTCTCTATCTCACCCTTAGACCCTCTCACTATCTCACCCTTAGACCCTCTCACTATCTCACCCTTAGACCCTCTCACTATCTCGACCTTAGACCCTCTCACTATCTCGACCTTAGACCCTCTCACTATCTCACCCTTAGACCCTCTCACTATCTCACCCTTAGACCCTCTCACCATCTCACCCTTAGACCCTCTCACTATCTCACCCTTAGACCCTCTCACTATCTCACCCTTAGACCCTCTCACTATCTCACCCTTAGACCCTCTCACTATCTCACCCTTAGACCCTCTCACTATCTCACCCTTAGACCCTCTCTTTATCTCACCCTTAGACCCTCTCACTATCTCACCCTTAGACCCTCTCACTATCTCACCCTTAGAGCCTCTCACTATCTCACCCTTAGACCCTCTCCCTATCTCACCCTTAGACCCTCTCACTATCTCACCCTTAGACCCTCTCACTATCTCACCCTTAGACCCTCTCACTATCTATCTCACCCTTAGACCCTCTCACTATCTCACCCTTAGACCCTCTCACTATCTCACCCTTAGACCCTCTCACTATCTCATCCTTAGGCCCTCTCACTATCTCACCCTTAGACCCTCTCACTATCTCACCCTTAGACCCTCTCACTATCTCACCCTTAGACCCTCTCACTATCTATCTCACCCTTAGACCCTCTCACTATCTCACCCTTAGACCCTCTCACTATCTCACCCTTAGACCCTCTCACTATCTCACCCTTAGACCCTCTCACTATCTCACCCTTAGACCCTCTCACTATCTCACCCTTAGACCCTCTCACTATATCACCCTTAGACCCTCTCACTATCTCACCCTTAGACCCTCTCACTATCTCACCCTTAGACCCTCTCACTATCTCACCCTTAGACCCTCTCACTATCCCACCCTTAGTCCCTCTCACTATCTCACCCTTAGACCCTCTCACTATCTCACCCTTAGACCACCTCACTATCTCACCCTCAGACCCTCTCACTATCTCACCCTTAGACCCTCTCATTATCTCACCCTAAGACCCTCTCTTTATCTCACCCTTAGACCCTCTCACTATCTCACCCTTAGACCCTCTCACTATCTCACCCTTAGACCCTCTCATTATCTCACCCTTAGATCCTCTCACTTTCTCACCCTTAGACCCTCTCACTATCTCACCCTTAGACCCTCTCACTATCTCACCCTTAGACCCTCTCACTATCTCACCCTTAGACCCTCTCACTATCTCACCCTTAGACCCTCTCACTATCTCACCCTTAGACCCTCTCACTATCTCACCCTTAGACCCTCTCACTATCTACCTCACCCTTAGACCCTCTCTTTATCTCACCTTTAGACCCTCTCACTATCTCACCCTTAGGCCCTCTCACTATCTCACCCTTAGACCCTCTCATTATCTCACCCTTAGACCCTCTCACTATCTCACCCTTAGACCCTCTCACTATCTCACCTTAGACCCTCTCACTATCTCACCCTTAGACCCTGTCACTATCTCACCATTAGACCCTCTCACTATCTCACCCTTAGACCCTCTCACTATCTCACCCTTAGACCCTCTCACTATCTCACCCTTAGACCCTCTCACTATCTCACCCTTAGAACCTCTCACTATCTCACCCTTAGACCCTCTCACTATCTATCTCACCCTTAGACCCTCTCTTTATCTCACCCTTAGGCCGCGCCCAGACATGACCAGAAATATTTCCGGAAATATTTCCAGAAACATTTCCAGAAATATTTCCGACAATATTTCTCTCGCCGGCCTACACATGACCGGAAAGTTCATTCATGGTTTGCGTGAGCCAGAGCTCAAATCAGAGCTGCCGCTTTTGAAGCTGCATATCCCGTCAATAGGCGCGTTTTTTTGCTCCTCTATCCAGCGGAGAGTAGAATGAGAGTAGAGTAGACGCATTGAAAACAACAACACTCCAGTGAATTCACTGGTGTAGGAGTGTTGTTGTTGTTTTCAATGCGTCTACTCTACTCTCATTCTACTCTCCGCTGGATAGAGGAGCAAAAAAACGCGCCTAATATTAAATAGCAAGACGGCTCAATGCGACCATCTATGAAGCTCCATTCTATTTTTACCATATGTATCACAGCCATACCTAGCTACAATACTACTTTTGGCCCTTCAAAAGCTCCCTTTTCACCAAAATAATTCAAGTTTCATAAAACTTGCGCTCACAACGGCAGCTCAGTGCCGAAATTACGTCACACCCATGTGACTTTCCGAGACTTTCCCATCGTCGAGCGGAAAGTCGCGGAAATATTTCCGACACCTCGGGAAAGTCCACTGCGCAATAAAGCGATCAGCTGTTGAACTTTCCGACTGATCGACGGAAAGTCTCGGAAAGTCGCATGGCTGTGACGAAATTTCGGGACTGTGCTGCCGTTGTGAGTGCAAGTTTTATGATACTTGCATTATTTGGGTGAATTGGGAGCTTTTGAAGGGCCGAAAATAGAATGATAGCTAGGTATGGCTGTGATACATATGGCAAAAATAGAATGGAGCTTCATAGATGGTCACATTGAGCAGTCTTGCTATTTAATATTGACGGGATATGCAGCTTCAAAAGCGGCAGCTCTGATTTGAGCTCTGGCTCACGCAAACCATGAATGAACTTTCCGGTCATGTGTAGGCCGGCGAGAGAAATATTGTCGGAAATATTTCTGGAAATGTTTCTGGAAATATTTACGGAAATATTTCTGGTCATGTGTGGGACGGGGGTTAGACCTTTTCACCATCTCACCCTTAGACCCTCTCACTATCTCACCCATAGACCCTCTCACTATCTCACCCTTAGACCCTCTCACTATCTCACCCTTAGACTCTCTCACTATCTCACCCTTAGACCCTCTCTTTATCTCACCCTTAGACCCTCTCACTATCTCAACCTTAGACCCTCTCACTATCTCACCCTTAGACCCTCTCACTATCTCACCCTTAGACACTCTCACTATCTCACCCTTAGACCCACTCACTATCTCACCCTTAGACCCTCTCACTATCTCACCTTTAGACCCTCTCACTATCTCACCCTTAGACCCTCTCACTATCTCACCCTTAGACCCTATCACTATCTCACAATTAGACCCTCTCTTTATCTCACCCTTAGACCCTCTCACTATCTCACCCTTAGACCCTCTCACTATCTCACCCTTAGACCCTCTCACTATCTCACCCTTAGACCCTCTCACCATCTCACCCTTAGACCCTCTCACTATCTCACCCTTAGACCCTCTCACTATCTCACCCTTAGACCCTCTCACTATCTCACCCTTAGACCCTCTCACTATCTCACCCTTAGACCCTCTCACTATCTCACCCTTAGACCCTCTCACTATCTATCTCACCCTTAGACTCTCTCTTTATCTCACCCTTAGACCCTCTCACTATCTCACTCTTAGACCCTCTCTTTATCTCACCCTTAGACCCTCTCACTATCTCACCCTTAGACCCTCTCACTATCTCACCCTTAGACCCTCTCACTATCTCACCCTTAGACCCTCTCACTATCTCACCCTTAGACCCTCTCACTATCTCACCCTTAGACCCTCTCACTATCTCACCCTTAGACCCTCTCACTATCTCACCCTTAGACCCTCTCACTATCTCACCCTTAGACCCTCTCACTATCTCACCCTTAGACCCTCTCACTATCTCACCCTTAGACCCTCTCACTATCTCACCCTTAGACCCTCTCACTATCTCACCCTTAGCCCCTCTCACTATTTCACTCTTAGACCCTCTCACTATCTCACCCTTAGACCCTCTCACTATCTCACCCTTAGACCCTCTCACTATCTCACCCTTAGACCCTCTCACTATCTCACCCTTAGACCCTCTCACTATCTCACCCTTAGACCCTCTCACTATCTCACCCTTAGACCCTCTCACTATCTCACCCTTAGACCCTCTCACTATCTCACCCTTAGACCCTCTCACTATCTCACCCTTAGACCCTCTCACTATCTATCTCACCCTTAGACCCTCTCTTTATCTCACCCTTAGACCCTCTCACCATCTCACCCTTAGACCCTCTCACTATCTCACCCATAGACCCTCTCACTATCTCACCCTTAGACCCTCTCACTATCTCACCCTTAGACCCTCTCACTATCTCACCCTTAGACCCTCTCACTATCTCACCCTTAGACCCTCTCTTTATCTCACCCTTAGACCCTCTCACTATCTCACCCTTAGACCCTCTCACTATCTCACCCTTAGACCCTCTCACTATCTCACCCTTAGACCCTCTCACTATCTCACCCTTAGACCCTCTCACTATCTCACCCTTAGACCCTCTCACTATCTCACCTTTAGACCCTCTCACTATCTCACCCTTAGACCCTCTCACTATCTCACCCTTAGACCCTCTCACTATCTCACCCTTAGACCCTCTCTTTATCTCACCCTTAGACCCTCTCACTATCTCAACCTTAGACCCACTCACTATCTCACCCTTAGACCCTCTCACTATCTCACCCTTAGACCCTCTCACTATCTCACCCTTAGACCCTCTCACTATCTCACCCTTAGACCCTCTCACTATCTCACCCTTAGACCCTCTCACTATCTCACCCTTAGACCCTCTCACTATCTCACCCATAGAACCTCTCACTATCTCACCCTTAGACCCTCTCACTATCTCACCCTTAGACCCTCTCACTATCTCACCCTTAGACCCTCTCATTATCTCACCCTTAGACCCTCTCACTATCTCACCCTTAGACCCTCTCACTATCTCACCCTTAGACCTTCTCACTATCTCACCCTTAGACCCTCTCACTATCTCACCCTTAGACCACCTCACTATCTCACCCTCAGACCCTCTCACTATCTCACCCTTAGACCCTCTCACTATCTCACCCTTAGACCCTCTCTTTATCTCACCCTTAGACCCTCTCACTATCTCACCCTTAGACCCTCTCACTATCTCACCCTTAGACCCTCTCACTATCTCAGCCTTAGACCCTCTCACTATCTCACCCTTAGACCCTCTCACTATCTCACCCTTAGACCCTCTCACTATCTCACCCTTAGACCCTCTCACTATCTCACCCTTAGACCCTCTCACTATCTATCTCACCCTTAGACCCTCTCTTTATCTCACCCTTAGACCCTCTCACTATCTCACCCTTAGACCCTCTCTTTATCTCACCCTTAGACCTTCTCACTATCTCACCCTTAGACCCTCTCACTATCTCACCCTTAGACCCTCTCACTATCTCACCCTTAGACCCTCTCACTATCTCACCTTTAGACCCTCTCACTATCTCACCCTTAGACCCTCTCACTATCTCACCCTTAGACCCTCTCACTATCTCACCCTTAGACCCTCTCACTATCTCACCCTTAGAACCTTTCACTATCTCACCCTTAGACCCTCTCACATTCTCACCCTTAGACCCTCTCACAATCTCCCCCTTAGACCCTCTCACTATCTATCTCACCCTTAGACCCTCTATTTATCTCACCTTTAGACCCTCTCACTATCTCTACCTTAGACCCTCTCACTATCTCGCCCTTAGACCCTCTCACTATCTCACCCTTAGACCCTCTCACTATCTCACCCTTAGACCCTCTCACTATCTCACCCTTAGACCCTCTCACTATCTCACCCTTAGACCCTCTCACTATCTCCCCCTTAGACCCTCTCACTATCTATCTCACCCTTAGACCCTCTCTTTATCTCACCTTTAGACCCTCTCAGTATCTCACCCTTAGACCCTCTCACTATCTCACCCTTAGACCCTCTCACTATCTCACCCTTAGACCCTCTCACTATCTCACCCTTAGACCCTCTCTTTATCTCACCCTTAGACCCTCTCACTATCTCACCCTTAGACCCTCTCACTATCTCACCCTTAGACCCTCTCACTATCTCACCCTTAGAACCTTTCACTATCTCACCCTTAGACCCTCTCACTATCTCACCCTTAGACCCTCTCTTTATATCACCCTTAGACCCTCTCACTATCTCACCCTTAGACCCTCTCACTATCTCACCCTTAGACCCTCTCACTATCTCACCCTTAGAACCTTTCACTATCTCACCCTTAGACCCTCTCACTATCTCACCCTTAGACCCTCTCACTATCTCCCCCTTAGACCCTCTCACTATCTATCTCACCCTTAGACCCTCTCTTTATCTCACCTTTAGACCCTCTCACTATCTCACCCTTAGACCCTCTCACTATCTCACCCTTAGACCCTCTCACTATCTCGCCCTTAGACCCTCTCACTATCTCACCCTTAGACCCTCTCACTATCTCACCCTTAGACCCTCTCACTATCTCACCCTTAGACCCTCTCACTATCTCACCCTTAGACCCTCTCACTATCTCGACGTTAGACCCTCTCACTATCTCGACCTTAGACCCTCTCACTATCTCACCCTTAGACCCTCTCACTATCTCACCCTTAGACCCTCTCACTATCTATCTCACCCTTAGACCCTCTCATTATCTCACCCTTAGACCCTCTCACTATCTCACCCTTAGACCCTCTCACTATCTCACCCTTAGACCCTCTCACTATCTCACCCTTAGACCCTCTCACTATCTCACCCTTTGACCCTCTCACTATCTCACCCTTAGACCCTCTCTTTATCTTACCCTTAGACCCTCTCACTATCTCACCCTTAGACCCTCTCACTATCTCACCCTTAGAGCCTCTCACTATCTCACCCTTAGACCCTCTCACTATCTCACCCTTAGACCCTCTCACTATCTCCCCCTTAGACCCTCTCACTATCTATCTCACCCTTAGACCCTCTCTTTATCTCACCTTTAGACCCTCTCAGTATCTCACCCTTAGACCCTCTCACTATCTCACCCTTAGACCCTCTCACTATCTCACCCTTAGACCCTCTCACTATCTCACCCTTAGACCCTCTCTTTATCTCACCCTTAGACCCTCTCACTATCTCACCCTTAGACCCTCTCACTATCTCACCCTTAGACCCTCTCACTATCTCACCCTTAGAACCTTTCACTATCTCACCCTTAGACCCTCTCACTATCTCACCCTTAGACCCTCTCACTATCTCCCCCTTAGACCCTCTCACTATCTATCTCACCCTTAGACCCTCTCTTTATCTCACCTTTAGACCCTCTCACTATCTCACCCTTAGACCCTCTCACTATCTCACCCTTAGACCCTCTCACTATCTCGCCCTTAGACCCTCTCACTATCTCACCCTTAGACCCTCTCACTATCTCACCCTTAGACCCTCTCTTTATCTCACCCTTAGACCCTCTCACTATCTCACCCTTAGACCCTCTCACTATCTCGACGTTAGACCCTCTCACTATCTCGACCTTAGACCCTCTCACTATCTCACCCTTAGACCCTCTCACTATCTCACCCTTAGACCCTCTCACTATCTATCTCACCCTTAGACCCTCTCATTATCTCACCCTTAGACCCTCTCACTATCTCACCCTTAGACCCTCTCACTATCTCACCCTTAGACCCTCTCACTATCTCACCCTTAGACCCTCTCTTTATCTCACCCTTAGACCCTCTCACTATCTCACCCTTAGACCCTCTCACTATCTCACCCTTAGACCCTCTCACTATCTCACCCTTAGACCCTCTCACTATCTCACCCTTAGACCCCCTCACTATCTCACCCTTAGACCCTCTCACTATCTCACCCTAAGACCCTCTCACTATCTCACCCTTAGACCCTCTCACTATCTATCTCACCCTTAGACCCTCTCTTTATCTCACCCTTAGACCCTCTCACTATCTCACCCTTAGACCCTCTCACTATCTCACCCTTAGAACCTCTCACTATCTATCTCACCCTTAGACCCTCTCTTTATCTCACCTTTAGACCCTCTCACTATCTCACCCTTAGACCCTCTCACTATCTCACCCTTAGATCCTCTCACTATCTCAACCTTAGACCCTCTCACTATCTCACCTTTAGACCCTCTCACTATCTCACCCTTAGACCCTCTCACTATCTCACCCTTAGACCCTCTCACTATCTCACCCTTAGACCCTCTCTTTATCTCACCCTGAGACCCTCTCACTATCTCACCCTTAGACCCTCTCTTTATCTCAACTTAGACCCTCTCACTATCTCACCCTTAGACACTCTCACTATCTCACCCTTAGACCCTCTCACTATCTCACCCTTAGACCCCCTCACTATCTCACCCTAAGACCCTCTCACTATCTCACCCTTAGACCCTCTCACTATCTCACCCTTAGACCCTCTCACTATCTATCTCACCCTTAGACCCTCTCACTATCTCACCCTTAGACCCTCTCACTATCTCACCCTTAGACCCTCTCACTATCTCACCCTTAGACCCTCTCACTATCTCATCCTTAGACCCTCTCACTATCTCACCCTTAGACCCTCTCACTATCTATCTCACCCTTAGACCCTCTCTTTATCTCACCCTTAGACCCTCTCACTATCTCACCCTTAGACCCTCTCACTATCTCACCCTTAGACCCTCTCACTATCTATCTCACCCTTAGACCCCCTCACTATCTCACCCTTAGACCCTCTCACTATCTCACTCTTAGACCCTCTCACTATCTCACTTTTAGACCCTCTCACTATCTATCTCACCCTTAGACCCTCTCACTATCTATCTCACCCTTAGACCCTCTCACTATCTCACCCTTAGACCCTCTCACTATCTCACCCTTAGACCCTCTCACTATCTCACCCTTAAACCCTCTCACTATCTATCTCACCCTTAGACCCTCTCTTTATCTCACCTTTAAACCCTCTCACTATCTCACCCTTAGACCCTCTCACTATCTCACCCTTAGACCCTCTCACTATCTCACCCTTAGACCCTCTCACTATCTCACCCTTAGACCCTCTCACTATCTCACCCTTAGACCCTCTCACTATCTCACCCTTAGACCCTCTCACTATCTCGACCTTAGACCCTCTCACTATCTCGACCTTAGACCCTCTCACTATCTCACCCATAGACCCTCTCACTATCTCACCCTTAGACCCTCTCACTATCTCACCCTTAGACCCTCTCACTATCTCACCCTTAGACCCTCTCACTATCTCACCCTTAGACCCTCTCACTATCTCACCCTTAGACCCTCTCAAAATCTCACCCTTAGACCCTCTCACTATTTCACCCTTAGACCCTCTCACTATCTCACCCTTAGACCCTCTCACTATCTCACCCTTAGACCCTCTCACTATCTCACCCTTAGACCCTCTCACTATCTCACCCTTAGACCCTCTCACTATCTCACCCTTAGACCCTCTCACTATATATCTCACCCTTAGACCCTCTCATTATCTCACCCTTAGACCCTCTCACTATCTCACCCTTAGACCCTCTCACTATCTATCTCACCCTTAGACCCTCTCACTATCTCACCCTTAGACCCTCTCTTTATCTCACCCTTAGACCCTCTCACTATCTCACCCTTAGACCCTCTCACTATCTCACCCTTAGACCCTCTCACTATCTATCTCACCCTTAGACCCTCTCATTATCTCACCCTTAGACCCTCTCACTATCTCACCCTTAGACCCTCTCACTATCTCACCCTTAGACCCTCTCACTATCTATCTCACCCTTAGACCCTCTCACTATCTCACCCTTAGACCCTCTCACTATCTCACCCTTAGACCCTCTCACTATCTATCTCACCCTTAGACCCTCTCATTATCTCACCCTTAGACCCTCTCACTATCTCACCCTTAGACCCTCTCACTATCTCACCCTTAGACCCTCTCACTATCTCACCCTTAGACCCTCTCACTATCTCACCCTTAGACCCTCTCACTATCTCACCCTTAGACCCTCTCACTATCTCACCCTTAGACCCTCTCACTATTTCACCCTTAGACCCTCTCACTATCTATCTCAGCCTTAGACCCTCTCATTATCTCACCCTTAGACCCTCTCACTATCTCACCCTTAGACCCTCTCACTATCTCACCCTTAGACCCTCTCACTATCTATCTCACCCTTAGACCCTCTCACTATCTCACCCTTAGACCCTCTCTTTATCTCACCCTTAGACCCTCTCACTATCTCACCCTTAGACCCTCTCACTATCTCACCCTTAGACCCTCTCACTATCTCACCCTTAGACCCTCTCACTATCTCACCCTTAGACCCCCTCACTATCTCACCCTTAGACCCTCTCACTATCTCACCCTTAGACCCTCTCACTATCTCACCCTTAGACCCTCTCACTATCTATCTCACCCTTAGACCCTCTCTTTATCTCACCCTTAGACCCTCTCACTATCTCACCCTTAGACCCTCTCACTATCTCACCCTTAGACCCTCTCACTATCTATCTCACCCTTAGAACCTCTCTTTATCTCACCTTTAGACCCTCTCACTATCTCACCCTTAGACCCTCTCACTATCTCACCCTTAGACCCTGTCACAATCTCACCCTTAGACCCTCTCACTATCTCACCTTTAGAACCTCTCACTATCTCACCCTTAGACCCTCTCACTATCTCACCCTTAGACACTCTCACTATCTCACCCTTAGACCCTCTCTTTATCTCACCCTTAGACCCTCTCACTATCTCACCCTTAGACCCTCTCTTTATCTCACCCTTAGACCCTCTCACTATCTCACCCTTAGACCCTCTTACTATCTCACCCTTAGACCCTCTCACTATCTCACCCTTAGACCCCCTCACTATCTCACCCTTAGACCCTCTCACTATCTCACCCTTAGACCCTCTCACTATCTCACCCTTAGACCCTCTCACTATCTATCTCACCCTTAGACCCTCTCACTATCTCACCCTTAGACCCTCTCACTATCTCACCCTTAGACCCTCTCACTATCTCACCCTTAGACCCTCTCACTATCTCACCCTTAGACTATCTCACTATCTCACCCTTAGACCCTCTCACTATCTCACCCTTAGACCCTCTCACTATCTCACCCTTAGACCCTCTCACTATCACCCTCTCACTATCTCACCCTTAGACCCTCTCACTATCCCACCCTTACACACTGTCACTATCTCACCCTTAGACCCTCTCACTATCTCACCCTTAGACCCTCTCACTATCTCACCCTTAGACCCTCTCACTATCTATCTCACCCTTAGAACCTCTCTTTATCTCACCTTTAGACCCTCTCACTATCTCACCCTTAGACCCTCTCACTATCTCACCCTTAGACCCTCTCACTATCTCACCCTTAGACCCTCTCACTATTTCACCCTTAGACCCTCTCACTATCTATCTCACCCTTAGACCCTCTCATTATCTCACCCTTAGACCCTCTCACTATCTCACCCTTAGACCCTCTCACTATCTCACCCTTAGACCCTCTCACTATCTATCTCACCCTTAGACCCTCTCACTATCTCACCCTTAGACCCTCTCTTTATCTCACCCTTAGACCCTCTCACTATCTCACCCTTAGACCCTCTCACTATCTCACCCTTAGACCCTCTCACTATCTCACCCTTAGACCCTCTCACTATCTCACCCTTAGACCCCCTCACTATCTCACCCTTAGACCCTCTCACTATCTCACCCTTAGACCCTCTCACTATCTCACCCTTAGACCCTCTCACTATCTATCTCACCCTTAGACCCTCTCCTTATCTCACCCTTAGACCCTCTCACTATCTCACCCTTAGACCCTCTCACTATCTCACCCTTAGACCCTCTCACTATCTATCTCACCCTTAGAACCTCTCTTTATCTCACCTTTAGACCCTCTCACTATCTCACCTTTAGACCCTCTCACTATCTCACCCTTAGACCCTCTCACAATCTCACCCTTAGACCCTCTCACTATCTCACCTTTAGAACCTCTCACTATCTCACCCTTAGACCCTCTCACTATCTCACCCTTAGACCCTCTCACTATCTCACCCTTAGACCCTCTCTATATCTCACCCTTAGACCCTCTCACTATCTCACCCTTAGACCCTCTCTTTATCTCACCCTTAGACCCTCTCACTATCTCACCCTTAGACCCTCTTACTATCTCACCCTTAGACCCTCTCACTATCTCACCCTTAGACCCCCTCACTATCTCACCCTTAGACCCTCTCACTATCTCACCCTTAGACCCTCTCACTATCTCACCCTTAGACCCTCTCACTATCTATCTCACCCTTAGACCCTCTCACTATCTCACCCTTAGACCCTCTCACTATCTCACCCTTAGACCCTCTCACTATCTCACCCTTAGACCCTCTCACTATCTCACCCTTAGACCCTCTCACTATCTCACCCTTAGACCCTCTCACTATCTCACCCTTAGACCCTCTCACTATCACCCTCTCACTATCTCACCCTTAGACCCTCTCACTATCCCACCCTTAGACACTGTCACTATCTCACCCTTTGACCCTCTCACTATCTCACCCTTAGACCCTCTCACTATCTCACCCTTAGACCCTCTCACTATCTCACCCTTAGACCCTCTCACAATCTCACTTTTAGACCCTCTCACTATCTCACCCTTAAACCCTCTCACTATCTCACCCTTAGACCCTCTCACTATCTCACCCTTAGACCCTCTCACCATCTCACCCTTAGACCCTCTCACTATCTCACTCTTAGACCCTCTCACTATCTCACCCTTAGACCCTCTCACTATCTCACCCTTGGACCCTCTCACTATATCACCCTTAGACCCTCTCACTATCTCACCCTCAGACCCTCTCACTATCTCACCCTTAGACCCTCTCACTATCTCACCCTTAGACCCTCTCACTATCTCACCCTTAGACCCTCTCACTATCTCACCCTTAGACCCTCTCACTATCTCACCCTTAGACCCTCTCACTATCTCACCCTTAGACCCTCTCACTATTACACCCTTAGACCCTCTCACTATCTCACCCTTAGACCCTCTCACTATCTCACCCTTAGACCCTCTCACTATCTCACCCTTAGACCCTCTCACTATCTCACCCTTAGACCCTCTCACTATCTCACCCTTAGACCCTCTCACTATCTCACACTTAGACCCTCTCACTATCTCACCCTTAGACCCTCTCACTATTTCACCCTATAACCCTCTCACCATCTCACCCTTAGACCCTCTCACTATCTCACCCTTAGACCCTCTCACTATCTCACCCTTAGACCCTCTCACTATCCCCTTCTCTCTATTTCACCCTTAGACCCTCTCACTATCTCACCCTTTGACCCTCTCACTATCTCACCCTTAGACCCTCTCACCATCTCACCCTTAGACCCTCTCCCTATCTCACCCTTAGACCCTCTCACTATCTCACCCTTAGACCCTCTCACTATCACCCTCTCACTATCTCACCCTTAGGCCCTCTCACTATCTCACCCTTAGATCTTCTCACAGTCTCACCCTTAGACCCTCTCACTATCTCACCCTAAGACCCTCTCACTATCTCACCCTTTAACTTTCTCACCATCTCACCCTTAGACCCGCTCACTATCTCACCCTTAGGCCCTCTCACTATCTCACCCTTAGACCCTCTCACTATCTCACCCTTAGACCCTCTCACTATCTCACCCTTAGACCCTCTCACTATCTCACCCTTAGACCCTCTCACTATCTCACCCTTAGACCCTCTCACTATCTCACTCTTAGACCCTCTCACTAACTCACACTTAGACCCTATCACTATCTCACCCTTAGACCTTCTCACTATCTCACCCTTAGAGCCTCTCACTATCTCACCCTTAGACCCTCTCACTATCTCACCCTTAGACCCTCTCACTATCTCACCCTTAGACCCTCTCACTATCTCACCCTTAGACCCTCTCACTATCTCACCCTTAGACCCTCTCACTATCTCACCCTTATACCCTCTCACTATCTCACCCTTAGACCCTCTCACTATCACTCTCTCACTATCTCACCCTTAGAACCTCTCACTATCACCCTCTCACTATCTCACCCTTAGACCCTTTCACTATCTCACCCTTAGGCCCTCTCACTATCTCACCCTTAGACCCTCTCACTATCTCACCCTTAGACCCTCTCACGATCTCACCCTTAGAACCTCTCACTATCTCACCCTTAGACCCTCTCACTATCTCACCCTTAGACCCTCTCACTATCTCACCCTTAGACCCTCTCACTATCTCACCCTTAGACCCTCTCACGATCTCACCCTTAGAACCTCTCACTATCTCACCCTTAGACCCTCTCACTATCTCACCTTAGACCCTCTCACTATCTCACCCTTAGACCCTCTCACTATCTCACCCTTAGACCCTCTCACTATCTCACCCTTAGACCCTCTCACTATCTATCTCACCCTTAGACCCTCTCTTTATCTCACCCTTAGACCCTCTCACTATCTCACCCTTAGACCCTCTCTTTATCTCACCATTTGACCTTCTCACTATCTCACCCTTAGACCCTCTCACTATCTCACCCTTAGACCCTCTCACTATCTCACCCTCAGACCCTCTCACCATCTCACCTTTAGACCCTCTCACTATCTCACCCTTAGACCCTCTCACTATCTCACCCTTAGACCCTCTCACTATCTCACCCTTAGACCCTCTCACTATCTCACCCTTAGACCCTCTCACTATCTCACCCTTAGACCCTTTCACTATCTCACCCTTAGACCCTCTCACTATCTCACCCTTAGACCCTCTCACTATCTCCCCCTTAGACCCTCTCACTATCTATCTCACCCTTAGACCCTCTCTTTATCTCACCTTTAGACCCTCTCACTATCTCACCCTTAGACCCTCTCACTATCTCACCCTTAGACCCTCTCACTATCTCGCCCTTAGACCCTCTCACTATCTCACCCTTAGACCCTCTCACTATCTCACCCTTAGACCCTCTCACTATCTCACCCTTAGACCCTCTCACTATCTCACCCTTAGACCCTCTCACTATCTCGACCTTAGACCCTCTCACTATCTCGACCTTAGACCCTCTCACTATCTCACCCTTAGACCCTCTCACTATCTCACCCTTAGACCCTCTCACTATCTCACCCTTAGACCCTTTCACTATCTCACCCTTAGACCCTCTCACTATCTCACCCTTAGACCCTCTCACTATCTCACCCTTAGACCCTCTCACTATCTCACCCTTAGACCCTCTCACTATCTCACCCTTAGACACTCTCACTATCTCACCCTTAGACCCTCTCACTATCTCACCCTTAGACCCTCTCACTATCTCAAACTTAGAGCCTCTCACTATCTCACCCTTAGACCGTCTCACTATCTCACCCTTAGACCCTCTCACTATTTCACCCTTAGAACCTCTCACTATCTCACCCTTAGACCCTCTCACTATCTCACCCTTAGACCCTCTCACTATCTCACCCTTAGACCCTCTCACTATCTCACCCTTAGACCCTCTCACTATCTCACCCTTAGACCCTCTCACTATCTCACCCTTAGACCCTCTCACTATCTATCTCACCCTTAGACCCTCTCATTATCTCACCCTTAGACCCTCTCACTATCTCACCCTTAGACACTCTCACTATCTCACCCTTAGACCCTCTCACTATCTCACCCTTAGACCCTCTCACTATCTCACCCTTAGACCCTCTCACTATCTCACCCTTAGACCCTCTCACTATCTCACCCTTAGACCCTCTCACTATCTATCTCACCCTTAGACCCTCTCATTATCTCACCCTTAGACCCTCTCACTATCTCACCCTTAGACCCTCTCACTATCTCACCATTAGACCCTCTCACTATCTCACCCTTAGACCCTCTCTTTATCTCACCCTTAGACCCTCTCACTATCTCACCCTTAGACCCTCTGACTATCTCACCCTTAGACCCTCTCACTATCTCACCCTTAGACCCTCTCACTATCTCACCCTTAGACCCCCTCACTATCTCACCCTTAGACCCTCTCACTATCTCACCCTTAGACCCTCTCACTATCTCACCCTTAGACCCTCTCAGTATCTATCTCACCCTTAGACCCTCTCTTTATCTCACCCTTAGACCCTCTCACTATCTCACCCTTAGACCCTCTCACTATCTCACCCTTAGAACCTCTCACTATCTATCTCACCCTTAGACCCTCTCTTTATCTCACCTTTAGACCCTCTCACTATCTCACCCTTAGACCCTCTCACTATCTCACCCTTAGACCCTCTCACTATCTCACCCTTAGACCCTCTCACTATCTCACCTTTAGACCCTCTTACTATCTCACCCTTAGACCCTCTCACTATCTCACCCTTAGACCCTCTCACTATCTCACCCTTAGACCCTCTCTTTATCTCACCCTTAGACCCTCTCACTATCTCACCCTTAGACCCTCTCTTTATCTCACCCTTAGACCCTCTCACTATCTCACCCTTAGACCCTCTCACTATCTCACCCTTAGACCCTCTCACTATCTCACCCTTAGACCCCCTCACTATCTCACCCTAAGACCCTCTCACTATCTCACCCTTAGACCCTCTCACTATCTCACCCTTAGACCCTCTCACTATCTATGTCACCCTTAGACCCTCTCACTATCTCACCCTTAGACCCTCTCACTATCTCACCCTTAGACCCACTCACTATCTCACCCTTAGACCCTCTCACTATCTCACCCTTAGACCCTCTCACTATCTCACCCTTAGACCCTCTCACTATCTATCTCACCCTTAGACCCTCTCTTTATCTCACCCTTAGACCCTCTCATTATCTCACCCTTAGACCCTCTCACTATCTCACCCTTAGACCCTCTCACTATCTATCTCACCCTTAGACCCCCTCACTATCTCACCCTTAGACCCTCTCACTATCTCACTCTTAGACCCTCTCACTATCTCACCCTTAGACCCTCTCACTATCTTTCTCACCCTTGGACCCTCTCACCATCTCACTCTTAGACCCTCTCACTATCTCACCCTTAGACCCTCTCACTATCTCACCCTTAGACCCTCTCACTATCTCATCCTTAGACCCTCTCACTATCTATCTCACCCTTAGACCCTCTCTTTATCTCACCTTTAGACCCTCTCACTATCTCACCCTTAGACCCTCTCACTATCTCACCCTTAGAACCTCTCACTATCTCACCCTTAGACCCTCTCACTATCTCACCCTTAGACCCTCTCACTATCTCACCCTTAGACCCTCTCACTATCTCACCCTTAGACCCTCTCACTATCTCACCCTTAGACCCTCTCACTATCTCGACCTTAGACCCTCTCACTATCTCGACCTTAGACCCTCTCACTATCTCACCCTTAGACCCTCTCACTATCTCACCCTTAGACCCTCTCACTATCTCACTCTTAGACCCTCTCACTATCTCACCCTTAGACCCTCTCACTATCTCACCCTTAGACCCTCTCACTATCTCACCCTTAGACCCTCTCACTATCTCACCCTTAGACCCTCTCACTATCTCACCCTTAGACCCTCTCACTATCTCACCCTTAGACCCTCTCACTATCTCACCCTTAGACCCTCTCACTATCTCACCCTTAGACCCTCTCACTATCTATCTCACCCTTAGACCCTCTCATTATCTCACCCTTAGACCCTCTCACTATCTCACCCTTAGACCCTCTCACTATCTATCTCACCCTTAGACCCTCTCACTATCTCACCCTTAGACCCTCTCACTATCTCACCCTTAGACCCTCTCACTATCTATCTCACCCTTAGACCCTCTCATTATCTCACCCTTAGACCCTCTCACTATCTCACCCTTAGACCCTCTCACTATCTCACCCTTAGACCCTCTCACTATCTATCTCACCCTTAGACCCTCTCACTATCTCACCCTTAGACCCTCTCACTATTTCACCCTTAGACCCTCTCACTATCTCACCCTTAGACCTTCTCACTATCTCACCCTTAGACCCTCTCACTATCTCACCCTTAGACCCTCTCACTATCTCACTCTTAGACCCTCTCACTATCTCACCCTTAGACCCTCTCACTATCTCACCCTTAGACCCTCTCACTATCTCACCCTTAGACCCTCTCACTATCTCACCCTTAGACCCTCTCACTATCTCACCCTTAGACCCTCTCACTATCTCACCCTTAGACCCTCTCACTATCTCACCCTTAGACCCTCTCACTATCTCACCCTTAGACCCTCTCACTATCTATCTCACCCTTAGACCCTCTCACTATCTCACCCTTAGACCCTCTCACTATTTCACCCTTAGACCCTCTCACTATCTCACCCTTAGACCTTCTCACTATCTCACCCTTAGACCCTCTCACTATCTCACCCTTAGACCCTCTCACTATCTCACCCTTAGACCCCCTCACTATCTCACCCTTAGACCCTCTCACTATCTATCTCACCCTTAGACCCTCTCATTATCTCACCCTTAGACCCTCTCACTATCTCACCCTTAGACCCTCTCACTATCTCACTCTTAGACCCTCTCACTATCTATCTCACCCTTAGACCCTCTCACTATCTCACCCTTAGACCCTCTCTTTATCTCACCCTTAGACCCTCTCACTATCTCACCCTTAGACCCTCTCACTATCTCACCCTTAGACCCTCTCACTATCTATCTCAACCTTAGACCCTCTAATTATCTCACCCTTAGACCCTCTCACTATCTCACCCTTAGACCCTCTCACTATCTCACCCTTAGACCCTCTCACTATCTATCTCACCCTTAGACCCTCTCACTATCTCACCCTTAGACCCTCTCTTTATCTCAACCTTAGACCCTCTCACTATCTCACCCTTAGACCCTCTCACTATCTCACCCTTAGACCCTCTCACTATCTCACCCTTAGACCCTCTCACTATCTATCTCACCCTTAGACCCTCTCATTATCTCACCCTTAGACCCTCTCACTATCTCACCCTTAGACCCTCTCACTATCTCACCCTTAGACCCTCTCACTATCTCACCCTTAGACCCTCTCACGATCTCACCCTTAGAACCTCTCACTATCTCACCCTTAGACCCTCTCACTATCTCACCCTTAGACCCTCTCACTATCTCACCCTTAGACCCTCTCACTATCTCACCCTTAGACCCTCTCACTATCTCACCCTTAGACCCTCTCACTATCTCACCCTTAGACCCTCTCACTATCTCACCCTTCGACCCTCTCACTATCTCACCCTTAGACCCTCTCACTATCTCACCCTTAGACCCTCTCACTATCTCACCCTTAGACCCTCTCACTATCTCACCCTTAGACCCTCTCACTATCTCACCCTTAGACCCTCTCACTATCTCACCCTTAGACCCTCTCACTATCTCACCCTTAGACCCTCTCACTATCTCACCCTTAGACCCTCTCACTATCTCACCCTTAGACCCTCTCACTATCTCACCCTTAGACCCTCTCACTATCTCACCCTTAGACCCTCTCACTATCTCACCCTTAGACCCTCTCACCATCTCACCCTTAGACCCTCTCACTATCTCACCCTTAGACCCTCTCACTATCTCACCCTTAGACCCTCTCACTATCTCACCCTTAGACCCTCTCACTATCTCACCCTTAGACCCTCTCACTATCTCACCCTTAGACCCTCTCACTATCTCACCCTTAGACCCTTTCACTATCTCACCCTTAGACCCTCTCACTATCTCACCCTTAGACCCTTTCACTATCTCACCCTTAGACCCTCTCACCATCTATCTCACCCTTAGACCCTCTCTTTATCTCACCTTTTGACCCTCTCACTATCTCACCCTTAGACCCTCTCACTATCTCACTCTTAGACCCTCTCACTATCTCACCCTTAGACCCTCTCACTATCTCACCCTTAGACCCTCTCACTATCTCACCCTTAGACCCTCTCTTTATATCACCCTCAGACCCTCTCACTATCTCACCCTTAGTCCCTCTCACTATCTCACCCTTAGATCCTCTCACTATCTCACCCTTAGACCCTCTCACTATCTCACCCTTAGACCCTCTCACTATCTCACCCTTAGACCCTCTCACTATCGCACCCTTAGACCCTCTCACTATCTCACCCTTAGAACCTCTCTTTATCTCACCTTTAGACCCTCTCACTATCTCACCCTTAGACCCTCTCACTATCTCACCCTTAGACCCTGTCACAATCTCACCCTTAGACCCTCTCACTATCTCACCTTTAGAACCTCTCACTATCTCACCCTTAGACCCTCTCACTATCTCACCCTTAGACACTCTCACTATCTCACCCTTAGACCCTCTCTTTATCTCACCCTTAGACCCTCTCACTATCTCACCCTTAGACCCTCTCTTTATCTCACCCTTAGACCCTCTCACTATCTCACCCTTAGACCCTCTTACTATCTCACCCTTAGACCCTCTCACTATCTCACCCTTAGACCCCCTCACTATCTCACCCTTAGACCCTCTCACTATCTCACCCTTAGACCCTCTCACTATCTCACCCTTAGACCCTCTCACTATCTTTCTCACCCTTAGACCCTCTCACTATCTCACCCTTAGACCCTCTCACTATCTCACCCTTAGACCCTCTCACTATCTCACCCTTAGACCCTCTCACTATCTCACCCTTAGACTCTCTCACTATCTCACCCTTAGACCCTCTCACTATCTCACCCTTAGACCCTCTCACTATCTCACCCTTAGACCCTCTCACTATCCCACCCTTACACACTGTCACTATCTCACCCTTAGACCCTCTCACTATCTCACCCTTAGACCCTCTCACTATCTCACCCTTAGACCCTCTCACTATCTATCTCACCCTTAGAACCTCTCTTTATCTCACCTTTAGACCCTCTCACTATCTCACCCTTAGACCCTCTCACTATCTCACCCTTAGACCCTCTCACTATCTCACCCTTAGACCCTCTAACTATTTCACCCTTAGACCCTCTCACTATCTATCTCACCCTTAGACCCTCTCATTATCTCACCCTTAGACCCTCTCACTATCTCACCCTTAGACCCTCTCACTATCTCACCCTTAGACCCTCTCACTATCTATCTCACCCTTAGACCCTCTCACTATCTCACCCTTAGACCCTCTCTTTATCTCACCCTTAGACCCTCTCACTATCTCACCCTTAGACCCTCTCACTATCTCACCCTTAGACCCTCTCACTATCTCACCCTTAGACCCTCTCACTATCTCACCCTTAGACCCCCTCACTATCTCACCCTTAGACCCTCTCACTATCTCACCCTTAGACCCTCTCACTATCTCACCCTTAGACCCTCTCACTATCTATCTCACCCTTAGACCCTCTCCTTATCTCACCCTTAGACCCTCTCACTATCTCACCCTTAGACCCTCTCACTATCTCACCCTTAGACCCTCTCACTATCTATCTCACCCTTAGAACCTCTCTTTATCTCACCTTTAGACCCTCTCACTATCTCACCTTTAGACCCTCTCACTATCTCACCCTTAGACCCTCTCACAATCTCACCCTTAGACCCTCTCACTATCTCACCTTTAGAACCTCTCACTATCTCACCCTTAGACCCTCTCACTATCTCACCCTTAGACCCTCTCACTATCTCACCCTTAGACCCTCTCTTTATCTCACCCTTAGACCCTCTCACTATCTCACCCTTAGACCCTCTTACTATCTCACCCTTAGACCCTCTCACTATCTCACCCTTAGACCCCCTCACTATCTCACCCTTAGACCCTCTCACTATCTCACCCTTAGACCCTCTCACTATCTCACCCTTAGACCCTCTCACTATCTATCTCACCCTTAGACCCTCTCACTATCTCACCCTTAGACCCTCTCACTATCTCACCCTTAGACCCTCTCACTATCTCACCCTTAGACCCTCTCACTATCTCTCCCTTAGACCCTCTCACTATCTCACCCTTAGACCCTCTCACTATCTCACCCTTAGACCCTCTCACTATCTATCTCACCCTTAGACCCTCTCATTATCTCACCCTTAGACCCTCTCACTATCTCACCCTTAGACCCTCTCACTATCTCACCCTTAGACCCTCTCACTATCTCACCCTTAGACCCCCTCACTATCTCACCCTTAAACCCTCTCACTATCTCACCCTTAGACCCTCTCACTATCTCACCCTTAGACCCTCTCACTATCTCACCCTTAGACCCTCTCACTATCTCACCCTTAGACCCTCTCTTTATCTCACCCTTAGACCCTCTCACTATCTCACCCTTAGACCCTCTCACTATCTCACCCTTAGACCCTCTCTTTATCTCACCCTTAGACCCTCTCACTATCTCACCCTTAGACCCTCTCACTATCTCACCCTAAGACCCTCTCACTATCTCACCCTTAGACCCTCTCACTATCTCACCCTTAGACCCTCTCACTATCTATCTCACCCTTAGACCCTCTCTTTATCTCACCCTTAGACCCTCTCACTATCTCACCCTTAGACCCTCTCTTTATCTCACCCTTAGACCCTCTCACTATCTCACCCTTAGACCCTCTCACTATCTCACCCTTAGACCCTCTCACTATCTCACCCTTCGACCCTCTCACTATCTCACCCTTAGACCCTCTCACTATCTCACCCTTAGACCCTCTCACTATCTCACCCTTAGACCCTCTCACTATCTCACCCTTAGACCCTCTCACTATCTCACCCTTAGACCCTCTCACTATCTCACCCTTAGACCCTCTCACTATCTCACCCTTAGACCCTCTCACTATCTCACCCTTAGACCCTCTCACTATCTCACCCTTAGACCCTCTCACTATCTCACCCTTAGACCCTCTCACTATCTCACCCTTAGACCCTCTCACTATCTCACCCTTAGACCCTCTCACTATCTCACCCTTAGACCCTCTCACTATCTCACCCTTAGACCCTCTCACTATCTCACCCTTAGACCCTCTCACTATCTCACCCTTAGACCCTCTCACTATCTCACCCTTAGACCCTCTCACTATCTCACCCTTAGACCCTCTCTTTATCTCACCCTTAGACCCTCTCACTATCTCACCCTTAGACCCTCTCACTATCTCACCCTTAGACCCTCTCTTTATCTCACCCTTAGACTTTTTCACTATCTCACCCTTAGACCCTCTCACTATCTCACCCTTAGACCCTCTCTCTATCTCACCCTTAGACCCTCTCACTATCTCACCCTTAGACCCTCTCACCATCTCACCCTTTGACCCTCTCACTATCTCACCCTTAGACCCTCTCACTATCTCACCCTTAGACCCTCTCACTATCTCACCCTTAGACCCTCTCACCATCTCACCCTTAGACCTTCTCACTATCTCACCCTTAGACCATCTCACTATCTCACCCTAAGACCCTCTCACTATCTCACCCTTAGACCCTCTCACTATCTATCTCACCCTTAGACCCTCTCTTTATCTCACCCTTAGACCTTTTCACCATCTCACCCTTAGACCCTCTCACTATCTCACCCATAGACCCTCTCACTATCTCACCCTTAGACCCTCTCACTATCTCACCCTTAGACTCTCTCACTATCTCACCCTTAGACCCTCTCACTATCTCACCCTTAGACCCTCTCACTATCTATCTCACCCTTAGACCCTCTCTTTATCTCACCCTTAGACCCTCTCACTATCTCACCCTTAGACCCTCTCACTATCTCACCCTTAGACCCTCTCACTATCTCACCCTTAGACCCTCTCACTATCTAACCCTTAGACCCTCTCACTATCTCACCCTTAGACCCTCTCACTATCTATCTCACCCTTAGACCCTCTCACTATCTCACCCTTAGACCCTCTCTTTATCTCACCCTTAGACCCTCTCACTATCTCACCCTTAGACCCTCTCACTATCTCACCCTTAGACCCTTTCACTATCTCACCCTTAGACTCTCTCACTATCTCACCCTTAGACCCTTTCACTATCTCACCCTTAGACCCTCTCACTATCTATCTCACCTTTTGACCCTCTCACTATCTCACCCTTAGACCCTCTCACTATCTCACCCTTAGACCCTCTCACTATCTCACCCTTAGACCCTCTCACTATCTCACCCTTAGACCCTCTCTTTATATCACCCTTAGACCCTCTCACTATCTCACCCTTAGTCCCTCTCACTATCTCACCCTTAGATCCTCTCACTATCTCACCCTTAGACCCTCTCACTATCTCACCCTTAGACCCTCTCACTATCTCACTCTTAGACCCTCTCACTATCTCACCCTTAGACCCTCTCACCATCTCACCCTTAGACCCTCTCACTATCTCACCCTTAGACCCTCTCATTATCTCACCCTTAGACCCTCTCACTATCTATCTCACCCTTAGACCCTCTCACTATCTCACCCTTAGACCCTCTCACTATCTCACCCTTAGACCCTCTCACTATCTCACCCTTAGACCCTCTCACTATCTCACCCTTAGACCCTCTCACTATCTCACCCTTAGACCCTCTCACTATCTCACCCTTAGACCCTCTCACTATCTCACCCTTAGACCCTCTCACCATCTCACCCTTAGACCCTCTCACTATCTCACCCTTAGACCCTCTCACTATCTCACCCTTAGACCCTCTCACTATCTCACCCTTAGACCCTCTCACTATCTCGACCTTAGACCCTCTCACTATCTCGACCTTAGACCCTCTCACTATCTCACCCTTAGACCCTCTCACTATCTCACCCTTAGACCCTCTCACTATCTCACCCTTAGACCCTTTCACTATCTCACCCTTAGACCCTCTCACTATCTCACCCTTAGACCCTCTCACTATCTCACCCTTAGACCCTCTCACTATCTCACCCTTAGACCCTCTCACTATCTCACCCTTAGACACTCTCACTATCTCACCCTTAGACCCTCTCACTATCTCACCCTTAGACCCTCTCACTATCTCAAACTTAGAGCCTCTCACTATCTCACCCTTAGACCGTCTCACTATCTCACCCTTAGACCCTCTCACTATTTCACCCTTAGACCCTCTCACTATCTCACCCTTAGACCCTCTCACTATCTCACCCTTAGACCCTCTCACTATCTCACCCTTAGACCCTCTCACTATCTCACCCTTAGACCCTCTCACTATCTCACCCTTAGACCCTCTCACTATCTCACCCTTAGACCCTCTCACTATCTATCACACCCTTAGACCCTCTCATTATCTCACCCTTAGACCCTCTCACTATCTCACCCTTAGACACTCTCACTATCTCACCCTTAGACCCTCTCACTATCTCACCCTTAGACCCTCTCACTATCTCACCCTTAGACCCTCTCACTATCTCACCCTTAGACCCTCTCACTATCTCACCCTTAGACCCTCTCACTATCTATCTCACCCTTAGACCCTCTCATTATCTCACCCTTAGACCCTCTCACTATCTCACCCTTAGACCCTCTCACTATCTCACCCTTAGACCCTCTCACTATCTCACCCTTAGACCCTCTCTTTATCTCACCCTTAGACCCTCTCACTATCTCACCCTTAGACCCTCTGACTATCTCACCCTTAGACCCTCTCACTATCTCACCCTTAGACCCTCTCACTATCTCACCCTTAGACCCCCTCACTATCTCACCCTTAGACCCTCTCACTATCTCACCCTTAGACCCTCTCACTATCTCACCCTTAGACCCTCTCAGTATCTATCTCACCCTTAGACCCTCTCTTTATCTCACCCTTAGACCCTCTCACTATCTCACCCTTAGACCCTCTCACTATCTCACCCTTAGAACCTCTCACTATCTATCTCACCCTTAGACCCTCTCTTTATCTCACCTTTAGACCCTCTCACTATCTCACCCTTAGACCCTCTCACTATCTCACCCTTAGACCCTCTCACTATCTCACCCTTAGACCCTCTCACTATCTCACCTTTAGACCCTCTTACTATCTCACCCTTAGACCCTCTCACTATCTCACCCTTAGACCCTCTCACTATCTCACCCTTAGACCCTCTCTTTATCTCACCCTTAGACCCTCTCACTATCTCACCCTTAGACCCTCTCTTTATCTCACCCTTAGACCCTCTCACTATCTCACCCTTAGACCCTCTCACTATCTCACCCTTAGACCCTCTCACTATCTCACCCTTAGACCCCCTCACTATCTCACCCTAAGACCCTCTCACTATCTCACCCTTAGACCCTCTCACTATCTCACCCTTAGACCCTCTCACTATCTATGTCACCCTTAGACCCTCTCACTATCTCACCCTTAGACCCTCTCACTATCTCACCCTTAGACCCACTCACTATCTCACCCTTAGACCCTCTCACTATCTCACCCTTAGACCCTCTCACTATCTCACCCTTAGACCCTCTCACTATCTATCTCACCCTTAGACCCTCTCTTTATCTCACCCTTAGACCCTCTCATTATCTCACCCTTAGACCCTCTCACTATCTCACCCTTAGACCCTCTCACTATCTATCTCACCCTTAGACCCCCTCACTATCTCACCCTTAGACCCTCTCACTATCTCACTCTTAGACCCTCTCACTATCTCACCCTTAGACCCTCTCACTATCTATCTCACCCTTGGACCCTCTCACCATCTCACTCTTAGACCCTCTCACTATCTCACCCTTAGACCCTCTCACTATCTCACCCTTAGACCCTCTCACTATCTCACCCTTAGACCCTCTCACTATCTATCTCACCCTTAGACCCTCTCTTTATCTCACCTTTAGACCCTCTCACTATCTCACCCTTAGACCCTCTCACTATCTCACCCTTAGACCCTCTCACTATCTCACCCTTAGACCCTCTCACTATCTCACCCTTAGACCCTCTCACTATCTCACCCTTAGACCCTCTCACTATCTCACCCTTAGACCCTCTCACTATCTCACCCTTAGACCCTCTCACTATCTCGACCTTAGACCCTCTCACTATCTCGACCTTAGACCCTCTCACTATCTCACCCTTAGACCCTCTCACTATCTCACCCTTAGACCCTCTCACTATCTCACTCTTAGACCCTCTCACTATCTCACCCTTAGACCCTCTCACTATCTCACCCTTAGACCCTCTCACTATCTCACCCTTAGACCCTCTCACTATCTCACCCTTAGACCCTCTCACTATCTCACCCTTAGACCCTCTCACTATCTCACCCTTAGACCCTCTCACTATCTCACCCTTAGACCCTCTCACTATCTCACCCTTAGACCCTCTCACTATCTCACCCTTAGACCCTCTCACTATTTCACCCTTAGACCCTCTCACTATCTCACCCTTAGACCCTCTCACTATCTCACCCTTAGACCCTCTCACTATCTCACCCTTTGACCCTCTCACTATCTCACCCTTAGACCCTCTCACTATCTCACCCTTAGACCCTCTCACTATCTATCTCACCCTTAGACCCTCTCATTATCTCACCCTTAGACCCTCTCACTATCTCACCCTTAGACCCTCTCACTATCTCACCCTTAGACCCTCTCACTATCTATCTCACCCTTAGACCCTCTCACTATCTCACCCTTAGACCCTCTCTTTATCTCACCCTTAGACCCTCTCACTATCTCACCCTTAGACCCTCTCACTATCTCACCCTTAGACCCTCTCACTATCTATCTCACCCTTAGACCCTCTCATTATCTCACCCTTAGACCCTCTCACTATCTCACCCTTAGACCCTCTCACTATCTCACCCTTAGACCCTCTCACTATCTCACCCTTAGACCCCCTCACTATCTCACCCTTAAACCCTCTCACTATCTCACCCTTAGACCCTCTCACTATCTCACCCTTAGACCCTCTCACTATCTCACCCTTAGACCCTCTCACTATCTCACCCTTAGACCCTCTCACTATCTCACCCTTAGACCCTCTCACTATCTATCTCACCCTTAGACCCTCTCATTATCTCACCCTTAGACCCTCTCACTATCTCACCCTTAGACCCTCTCACTATCTCACCCTTAGACCCTCTCACTATCTCACCCTTAGACCCTCTCACTATCACACCCTTAGACCCTCTCACTATCTCACCCTTAGACCCTCTCACTATCTCAACCTTAGACCCTCTCACTATCTCACCCTTAGACCCTCTCACTATCTATCTCACCCTTAGACCCTCTCATTATCTCACCCTTAGACCCTCTCGCTATCTCACCCTTAGACCCTCTCACTATCTCACCCTTAGACCCTCTCACTATCTCACCCTTAGACCCTCTCACTATCTCACCCTTAGACCCTCTCACTATCTCACCCTTAGACCCTCTCACTATCTATCTCACCCTTAGACCCTCTCATTATCTCACCCTTAGACCCTCTCACTATCTCACCCTTAGACCCTCTCACTATCTCACCCTTAGACCCTCTCACTATCTCACCCTTAGACCCCCTCACTATCTCACCCTTAAACCCTCTCACTATCTCACCCTTAGACCCTCTCACTATCTCACCCTTAGACCCTCTCACTATCTCACCCTTAGACCCTCTCACTATCTCACCCTTAGACCCTCTCTTTATCTCACCCTTAGACCCTCTCACTATCTCACCCTTAGACCCTCTCACTATCTCACCCTTAGACCCTCTCTTTATCTCACCCTTAGACCCTCTCACTATCTCACCCTTAGACCCTCTCACTATCTCACCCTAAGACCCTCTCACTATCTCACCCTTAGACCCTCTCACTATCTCACCCTTAGACCCTCTCACTATCTATCTCACCCTTAGACCCTCTCTTTATCTCACCCTTAGACCCTCTCACTATCTCACCCTTAGACCCTCTCTTTATCTCACCCTTAGACCCTCTCACTATTTCACCCTTAGACCCTCTCACTATCTCACCCTTAGACCCTCTCACTATCTCACCCTTCGACCCTCTCACTATCTCACCCTTAGACCCTCTCACTATCTCACCCTTAGACCCTCTCACTATCTCACCCTTAGACCCTCTCACTATCTCACCCTTAGACCCTCTCACTATCTCACCCTTAGACCCTCTCACTATCTCACCCTTAGACCCTCTCACTATCTCACCCTTAGACCCTCTCACTATCTCACCCTTAGACCCTCTCACTATCTCACCCTTAGACCCTCTCACTATCTCACCCTTAGACCCTCTCACTATCTCACCCTTAGACCCTCTCACTATCTCACCCTTAGACCCTCTCACTATCTCACCCTTAGACCCTCTCACTATCTCACCCTTAGACCCTCTCTTTATCTCACCCTTAGACCCTCTCACTATCTCACCCTTAGACCCTCTCACTATCTCACCCTTAGACCCTCTCTTTATCTCACCCTTAGACTTTTTCACTATCTCACCCTTAGACCCTCTCACTATCTCACCCTTAGACCCTCTCTCTATCTCACCCTTAGACCCTCTCACTATCTCACCCTTAGACCCTCTCACCATCTCACCCTTTGACCCTCTCACTATCTCACCCTTAGACCCTCTCACTATCTCACCCTTAGACCCTCTCACTATCTCACCCTTAGACCCTCTCACCATCTCACCCTTAGACCTTCTCACTATCTCACCCTTAGACCATCTCACTATCTCACCCTAAGACCCTCTCACTATCTCACCCTTAGACCCTCTCACTATCTATCTCACCCTTAGACCCTCTCTTTATCTCACCCTTAGACCTTTTCACCATCTCACCCTTAGACCCTCTCACTATCTCACCCATAGACCCTCTCACTATCTCACCCTTAGACCCTCTCACTATCTCACCCTTAGACTCTCTCACTATCTCACCCTTAGACCCTCTCACTATCTCACCCTTAGACCCTCTCACTATCTATCTCACCCTTAGACCCTCTCTTTATCTCACCCTTAGACCCTCTCACTATCTCACCCTTAGACCCTCTCACTATCACACCCTTAGACCCTCTCACTATCTCACCCTTAGACCCTCTCACTATCTAACCCTTAGACCCTCTCACTATCTCACCCTTAGACCCTCTCACTATCTATCTCACCCTTAGACCCTCTCACTATCTCACCCTTAGACCCTCTCTTTATCTCACCCTTAGACCCTCTCACTATCTCACCCTTAGACCCTCTCACTATCTCACCCTTAGACCCTTTCACTATCTCACCCTTAGACTCTCTCACTATCTCACCCTTAGACCCTTTCACTATCTCACCCTTAGACCCTCTCACTATCTATCTCACCCTTAGACCCTCTCTTTATCTCACCTTTTGACCCTCTCACTATCTCACCCTTAGACCCTCTCACTATCTCACCCTTAGACCCTCTCACTATCTCACCCTTAGACCCTCTCACTATCTCACCCTTAGACCCTCTCTTTATATCACCCTTAGACCCTCTCACTATCTCACCCTTAGTCCCTCTCACTATCTCACCCTTAGATCCTCTCACTATCTCACCCTTAGACCCTCTCACTATCTCACCCTTAGACCCTCTCACTATCTCACCCTTAGACCCTCTCACTATCTCACATTTAGACCCTCTCACCATCTCACCCTTAGACCCTCTCACTATCTCACCCTTAGACCCTCTCATTATCTCACCCTTAGACCCTCTCACTATCTATCTCACCCTTAGACCCTCTCACTATCTCACCCTTAGACCCTCTCACTATCTCACCCTTAGACCCTCTCACTATCTCACCCTTAGACCCTCTCACTATCTCACCCTTAGACCCTCTCACTATCTCACCCTTAGACCCTCTCACTATCTCACCCTTAGACCCTCTCACTATCTCACCCTTAGACCCTCTCACCATCTCACCCTTAGACCCTCTCACTATCTCACCCTTAGACCCTCTCACTATCTCACCCTTAGACCCTCTCACTATCTCACCCTTAGACCCTCTCACTATCTCACCCTTAGACCCTCTCACTATCTATCTCACCCTTAGACCCTCTCACTATCTATCTCACCCATAGACTCTCTCTTTATCTCACCCTTAGACCCTCTCACTATCTCACCCTTAGACCCTCTCTTTATCTCACCCTTAGACCCTCTCACTATCTCACCCTTAGACCCTCTCACTATCTCACCCTTAGACCCTCTCACTATCTCACCCTTAGACCCTCTCACTATCTCACCCTTAGACCCTCTCACTATCTCACCCTTAGACCCTCTCACTATCTCACCCTTAGACCCTCTCACTATCTCACCCTTAGACCCTCTCACTATCTCACCCTTGGACCCTCTCACTATCTCACCCTTAGACGCTCTCACTATCTCACTCTTAGACCCTCTCACTATCTCACCCTTAGACCCTCTCTTTATCTCACCCTTAGACCCTCTCACTATCTCACCCTTAGACCCTCTCACCATCTCACCCTTAGACCCTCTCACTATCTCACCCTTAGACCCTCTCACTATCTCACCCTTAGACCCTCTCACTATCTCACCCTTAGACCCTCTCACTATCTCACCCTTAGACCCTCTCACTATCTATCTCACCCTTAGACCCTCTCACTATCTCACCCTTAGACCCTCTCTTTATCTCACCCTTAGACCCTCTCACTATCTCACCCTTAGACCCTCTCACTATCTCACCCTTAGACCCTTTCACTATCTCACCCTTAGACCCTCTCACTATCTCACCCTTAGACCCTTTCACTATCTCACCCTTAGACCCTCTCACTATCTATCTCACCCTTAGACCCTCTCTTTATCTCACCTTTTGACCCTCTCACTATCTCACCCTTAGACCCTCTCACTATCTCACCCTTAGACCCTCTCACTATCTCACCCTTAGACCCTCTCACTATCTCACCCTTAGACCCTCTCACTATCTCACCCTTAGACCCTCTCACTATCTCACCCTTAGACCCTCTCACCATCTCACCCTTAGACCCTCTCACTATCTCACCCTTAGACCCTCTCACTATCTCACCCTTAGACCCTCTCACTATCTCACCCTTAGACCCTCTCACTATCTCACCCTTAGACCCTCTCACTATCTCACCCTTAGACCCTCTCACTATCTCACCCTTAGACCCTTTCACTATCTCACCCTTAGACCCTCTCACTATCTCACCCTTAGACCCTTTCACTATCTCACCCTTAGACCCTCTCACCATCTATCTCACCCTTAGACCCTCTCTTTATCTCACCTTTTGACCCTCTCACTATCTCACCCTTAGACCCTCTCACTATCTCACTCTTAGACCCTCTCACTATCTCACCCTTAGACCCTCTCACTATCTCACCCTTAGACCCTCTCACTATCTCACCCTTAGACCCTCTCTTTATATCACCCTCAGACCCTCTCACTATCTCACCCTTAGTCCCTCTCACTATCTCACCCTTAGATCCTCTCACTATCTCACCCTTAGACCCTCTCACTATCTCACCCTTAGACCCTCTCACTATCTCACCCTTAGACCCTCTCACTATCGCACCCTTAGACCCTCTCACTATCTCACCCTTAGACCCTCTCACTATCTATCTCACCCTTAAGCCCTCTCTTTATCTCACCCTTACACCCTCTCACTATCTCACCCTTAGACCCTCTCACTATCTCACCCTTAGACCCTCTCACTATCTCACCCTTAGACCCTCTCACTATCTCACCCTTAGACCCTCTCACTATCTCACCCTTAGACCCTCTCACTATCTCACCCTTAGACCCTCTCACTATCTCACCCTTAGACCCTCTCACTATCTCACCCTTAGACCCTCTCACTATCTCACCCTTAGACCCTCTCACTATCTCACCCTTAGACCCTCTCACTATCTCACCCTTAGACCCTCTCACTATCTCACCCTTAGACCCTCTCACTATCTCACCCTTAGACCCTCTCACTATCTCACCCTTGGACCCTCTCACTATCTCACCCTTAGACGCTCTCACTATCTC